>SOPF01017729.1:0-44710 GCA_012979155.1 Hypericum perforatum
GTTACCTCCCTCTTGTATAGATCCCTTGTCATATATCTTACTAGTGAGATCCTTTGTCATATAGATCCTTTCCAGCTTTAACTAGAGGACAACGACTATTTTCATCTTAAGAACTTCTTGTAAAATATTTTTATGTAGATGGACTTGAATTTGGGATAGGATCTAGTGGTCCTTTCTCTTCTCAACCTCAGACCAGACGGCAATAACTTTCTTGCCAAAATACTCCGAGGCATCATCAAGATCTCCTTGACCGAATAACACTCGCATCTTTACCTACCACAAAGAGTTTTGGGTATCTCGATCTAACAATGGAAGATTATACTTCATGAAGGCCATCTCAAACACGTAACAAAACTAATATGTTCTAATACTACTTGTTAGCATTTATTAGAGGATCATAAAACAATAAACGTGTGAATCAAAGAAGAATAAGACACAGGCGTGGAAAACTCTTACAGGAAAAATCCACGGGTGCAAGACGACAAGAGTTTTATTATAATGGATAAGAGTTACAAAGTAGAGATATAACTCTTTCTAACTCTTTTGCTATATATCATACAACTTACAAAGAAGTATATATATATAATGGTGGCTTAATAAAATCTAACCATTATTAAGGATTAGGAAAGATTTTGATACCCAACGGTCATTGGATTCGTAGCGACCACTGCTCCAAAAATTCCAAGCTCTCTATCATTTGTTCAACGACCATTGTGGCCACAACGGTTGTGGAGATGAATTCGAATCACTACAAAACAAAATGAAGAAAATCGTTCTATATGGTTTGAAAGGTAACTAACTGTATTTACATTTCTTTTTTATCATACTAACATACTCGTTATGTGATTTAGACATGGCTTCTAGGTTATACTAACAAGGATATTGTTTTGTATTGTGCTATATTGACATTTTCTTCTTGCGAAATTAGGTCATGTGATTTTCCATTTGGTGTCGATATTTTCTAATTTCAACTACGAGCTTCAAAGTTCAAACTGACGTTGTTTTCATGTCAAAGTTTTTATCCGATTTTGGTTCACTTTAAACTAAATCATATTTATTTAAGAGAGAGTTTGAGTTTCCACATCAGAAAGACATGACACAGTAGAAATTTAAACTCGGGAAACGACAAAATATTGGGTTTTTTTTAAATGGTGCTACTGTTCAAAAACAATTGTCAAAATAGTACCAAAAACTCAAAAAATTTAGAAAAGGTGTCCACTATGGATCACCCTACCAAAACACGGGCCTTTTACCATGTATATCATTACACAAATTTTTTTCCCGTGTCAGTAGACGGGTAAAAACCTGTGTACTGGTATACCCTCATATCTATATTCAAAAAACCAAAAAAGAGTAAAAACCCCTTGTTTTGGTCCAATACACGGGTTTTTATACCCGTTTTCTCATTTTTATGTATACATCTCAAAAAGAGATGCGGATTAAAAAAAATTCTCGAATCGCTCATTCGGGTACCAAGATATTCAATTTTTTGTACATAATCTCCCAATTTGAATTTTTTGAATTTTTTAAGTTTGAAAATAAAATAATGCACGAAATAAATGGTCCTATGTTAATTTTTATAAATGAATTTTGAATTTTTTTGAATTTTTTGAAAAAAAAACAAGAGACGAGAAAAAAATATCTCTTGATCAAAACTAGGATTGTTTTTCAAATTAATGCTACTATTCATTAAAAAATTCAAATTTTTTTTATAAAAATTAACAAAAGACGGGTTTTTTTTCGTTCCTTATTTTATTTTTTTTCAAATTTAAAAAATTAAAAAAGTTCAAATTAAGATATTATGTAAAAAAAATCTGAAGAGCAATATATTGGTGTTTGGATGTCCGATTCGAGAATTTTTTTTTTAATCTGCATAACTTTTTGAGATCTATACTCTAAAAAAACCAAAACACGTGTTTTTTTATCCATATTTAATACACAAAAAAAAATTATGTATATTGGTACCAACGGGTAATTTACCCATGTATTGGTACAATATACGAGTTTTTTTCAAAATAGTCCTACATGGACATTAGTTTTGCAATTAATTTTTTCGGATATCAATTTGAATTTTTTTGGTGAATAGTGACACATTTTTGAAAAAAAATCCGAAATATTTAGGTATTTACTCAGAGTTGATCCATCCACGCACGACAATGTATATAATTCAGCAATTCACAGTTCTCTAGAGTCTACTCGAAGTCCAACTCTACGTACTCTCACTCTCTCTCTCTCTAGATTGCCACGCAATTCCCTCCCCAATTTTTTTTTTTCTCCTGCCTTTTTTCCATTCCCTTGTTGCGTCGCCTTTCTTTACCCTCTCTTGTTCTAGAATCATTAACAAGTTCAAAATGGCTGGACACAAGGAGGATCCCTGCTACGAGTCGCACCGTTTCAGAGCTTCGTCGACGAAAGTTTCTGGCCCAAATTGTCGTCTTTGAAGCTGAACGAGCTTGGTGTCGATGATTCTCCGTTGCCCATCTCCGGTACCTACCTTACATTTGTTGGTGTCTAATTTACTTCTAATAAGCTCAATTGGGTTCATTGTTACGGTAGAGGGAAAAAAATTGTGACTTTGTGGCTCTATGTGGATTTGGCTCTGTTCTGTTTGATGGGTTTTTGTTAAAGTTGCGTTCTTCAACTTGAATTGAGCTTAACTTTACTTCCAATAAGTTAAATTGGGTTATGGTAGAGAAAATAAAGATTGCGACTTTGTGATCTTCAAGTTGAATTGAGCTTAATTTAGTTTCTCTTTTTTCAGGTTTCTATGCCTCTTGCTCACATTCTCGGGCATCCAACAACTTGACCCTCCTCGTGGAATCTTTGCCAGGGAAGGATGAGCAGTCCTCCTCGTCCCGTGGGAACCGCAAAAGGTGCTCTGCTCCGGGAACTATGTACAACACGAATACTTTCGAGGCGTACCATGCATTGGATATGGAGACGTTGCTCAAGCAAAAGGCACAAAAGGTATATTGTGTCTTTGTGGTGTCTCAAGCCCCCATGTATAAGTTGAGGTCAATTTCAAGGTGGTTTGTTATTGTTGTTTTTAGATCTGGGATGATATATGCTCTGGAAAGACAGTGGAGGATGCTGCATTATTGTCCCAGTTCCTTGTGATCTCATTTGCCGACCTAAAAAAGTGGAGCTTCCATTATTGGTTTGCTTTCCTTGCTCTGGTGCTTGATCCTCCTGCTGTGTTGATTGATCTGAAGCCCGCTTCACAATGGCTCACTTTAGAAGAGGTGATCGAGATGTTCCTTGGTCTAGGATAGACCATTACTTCTTTTCTTTATCTAACTAATAATATAAAGGAGTTTGTTAAATGCAGGCAGAATCAGTTTCCGCTGCTTGTAATGCCTGGCGTACCTCCACATCGACCACAGGTAAGCTATTCTCCTTCCTTCCAATTATAAGTGAAATCTTTATGCCTTCCTTGTTTTGGGGTTTTTTTTCGAGTTTCTAATTAGTTAGCTTGTCCCAGATGTGCCCTACTTCTTGGTCAGTATTTCTTCCAACTCGCATGCCAGTGTTCTCCATTTAAAGGAGTGGGGGTCTTGCCAGGGTGATGGCCAAAAGGTTTGTTTGCTCTTCCTGTCGTTTAAGAATAGGAACGCAAATCTGTTAGTGATGAACTGTTGAAGTAATTATCTTCTCACTCCATATTCTTGTCTTTGGCAGGTGCTCTTTGGCTTTTACGATCCATGCCATCTTCAGAATAATCCAGGGTGGCCTCTCCGAAACTTTCATGCCTTTATTTATTCAAAATGGAATATCAAGAATGTTCCCTTTCTATGCTATCAAGATAGTCGTGGGTTTCCCGATCTTGGGTTGTCTCTTGTGGGTGAATCCTTGATCGATGTTTCACAAGGTAAACCGGTGAGAATTGGGTAACACTTCTTTTCTGTATGCGGTTAGTGTCTCCTCCACCTTAAATTCCTACCACCAAATCCCTGACTTTGTGGTGTTATTGATCCAGATTGGAAAGATCAGACTGTACCTAATGTAGTTGGATGGGAACTCAACAAGGACAGATCTATGTCCAGATCGATAAACCTGGCTAGATCTACGGACCCAACTAGGTACCGTAAATTCTCTATAAATCAGTAGCCTTGAACTTATATTATTTAGAGTTATTGATTAATCAATGATAGTGGCAACAATATTTCACAATTTTTTGGCGCAGTTTGAAAGGCGACGCTAGAAGGAAATCTGTCACTTATTGCAGCTTATGTTTTTCCAGGTTAGCTGAATCAGCAACCGACTTGAAATTAAATTTATCTTCTATGAAATGCCTTCTCTTGGGAGCTAGTACACTAGGTTGCCAGGTTGCTCGGATGCTGACGGTGAGTACCAAGCATATAAGTACGAAGTTGTTATTTCAGATTCCGGGTTCGGGATTCTCAAAAGAATAATGCAATTTTATTTTGCATTTACAGTCTTGGGGTGTCCGTAAAATTACACTGCTCGACAATGGTAGGGTGGCTATGTCTAATCCGCTCAGACAATCAGTATATACGATGGATGACTGTCTTAACGATGGTCAATTTAAGGCCGAGGCTGCAGTGCAAAGCCTTCAGAGAATATTTCCGTCCGTGGTATTGCCTTCACTCCCCGCAATGAGATGTAATATCAGGATAAAAAAAAGTGGCCTTCTTATTGCTCATGTTTAATTATTTCTTGTATCAGGAGGCAAAAAGTTTTGTAATGGTTATACCAATGCCTGGACATCCTGTAACGAGACAAGAGGAGGACAGTGTTGCAAAGACTGTAAACTCCTGCAACATTTAGTGGATTCCCATGATGCGATTTTCTTGCTGACTGATACTAGGGAAAGCAGGTGGCTACCAACATTATTTTGTGCAAATGCTGATAAGGTAGTAAGGGGAGGATCATTATTTGATGGATTGTCGATCTGCTTCTTAAAATTGCTGATTTTGTGTCTGTTTTATTCTTCCTGGACAGATCGCCATAGCTGCAGCGCTCAGATTCGATAGCTTCTTGGTATTGCGGCACGGACCTGGTCCCCTCAGCTGTATGAATGACTTCAAACCAAAAGATTTTAACTTCTTGTCGGCCGATATCGCGAATCTCACTTTAGCTGATAGAGGGCAGAGATTGGGCTGTTACTTCTGCAAAGATGTGTTTGCACCGACTTAAGTTGGTTAATCCAAATGGATCTGACATTTTACTATTCCCAGCGACCGCCGGAAGGTACAACAGGAGTTGAGAGTTTTGATCCCCAACAACCGCTGGTCTCCCACGACTACTAAGGGGTACAGCGGGGTTTAGGGCTTCGAACCACAGCGCCCGGTGGACTCCCAGCAACCATTGGGTTCTTAGCAGGCTACAAAACCTCCCACACATTAACCCTACACCCAACGCCTCCTCGCCCACATTACTCCTTCCAAACTCCTCCCAAAACACTCCTCCCACATTTCTTCATCCTACCCACCCTACACCCAATGCTGCCCGACATTACCACCATTCTACAACTTCAATCCTTAACCCCACCACCATCGTGCTCAGCCATCGTCCTCCTCTGTTGGAGCCCAATTTCGGTTTTTAACCCTAGCCCGATTTTGTTTTGCAATTTCCAAATCAATGACTCAGAGCATCCGTAAACTGTCTTGCAAGCGTTATGCACGTTCCGTGGCCCATACGTAGTCTCTTGTATAGGTCTCAGTTACCAACCTGAATAGGAAGTCTTGTACCGTCTTGTCCTTACGCGTCTTGTAGTCATGCATATATATATCGATGTAAACCCTAATCAATAATAGACAGCGGCACATTCATCATCAATGTTTTGATTATCTTTATGGTATCAGAGCAATTGAGATCAGTCCACCATTAAAATAGCCACCCGCCGCAAAGTTATTCCCCACACATAAAGAGTACAGCATGTCCGACGGAAGCACAACCAATTTAGGCGAGTCAGCAAGTCAGATTCGCGATAGTCCCGTAATTGATGCCATGTCTCCTTACTACATCCATCCTTCGGACAGTCCGAGCCAGGTTCACGTCATGGACCGGCTTACTGAAGGAAATTACGGTGAGTGGGTCAACGACATGAGCACGGTCCTTTACGCCAAGAATAAATTTGGTTTTGTAGACGGCACCATTGTTCGACCTGCAGCAACATCGAACACTTTACCACACTGGATTCGTGCTGATGCTATGGTTAGAGGTTGGCTGAAGACAGCGATGGAGAAAGATGTTCGTAGCAGCGTACGGAGTGCTCAAACGGCACACGCAATCTGGACAGACCTTGTCGAGAGATTTGGCAAAGGCAGCGCTCCACGTGCTTATGAACTCCGACGTGCGATCATGAACCTGCGTCAAGAGAGACTTTCAGTGTCTGCATATTATACTCGGCTCAAGAGCTTATGGGACGAGGCTGCGGACATCTCCCCTCTCCCGTCGTGTTCATGTTCCGGATGCACGTGTAACTTGAAGAAACAAATTGTTGAGATGCGAGACAAGGAACATCTCTACGATTTTCTTATGGGTTTAGATGATTCCTTTTCAACCATCAAAACCCAAATCTTGTCAAGCCAACCGATTCCCAGTGTTGGAATGGCGTATCATCTCGTGTCCGAGGATGAACAGCAACGCAATATCTCTGCTGGGCGTCAATCCAGCATTGAAGCCGCAGCATTCCAAAGTCGGTCCCAAGACAGCCTTCGTGGCCGATCCCAAGATGCTCAAAGAGGGAGTTCCGACACTCGGAACAATGCTAATCGCCCAAAGTGCACGCACTGCGGTAAAATGGGCCATTTAGAAGCTTCGTGCTATGAAATCATTGGCTTCCCAACCGATTGGAAAAATCAAGTCTCCCCAATCTGGATGCTCGAAACTCTCGTCCTAACAATGGCCGCCCGCGCAATTCTGCCAATTCCCGCCCACCACCTCGAGCTGCACAGGTACAACAAGAGGAGCAGTCTGCTAATGGATTGACCCAGGAGCAGGTCAACATCCTCTTACGACAATTGGCAGGAGCAGGCAAAGCTGAACAAAGTACTCAGGCCGCTGCACACTCCGATCCATGTGTGAACATGGCTGGTAAAACTCTTTGCTCCCAACCTTGGGTAATGGATTCGGGTGCCACGGACCACATCACCTGTGACCGAAGTTACTTGATCAATGAGTCTTTTGGGAATTCTCATCTACCCGTGCGCATACCAAACGGGGATGAAATTCCCGTTACCAGTACTGGTTCCATTCGGCTTGGGTCTCATATTATTCTAAGAGATGTCTTATTTATTCCCCTTTTTTAAGTGCAATTTGATATCTATCAGTAGATTATGCAAGGACCTCCAATGTGTAGTAACATTTTATGCTAATACTTGTGTCATCCAGGATTCAACTTCGAAGAACCTGATTGGAGTGGGTAGGCAGCGTCTCTACTATTTTGAGGATGTGCGGGGAGGGGTTGCTCTATCGACTACTACTGAAGCTGCGCAGATTTGGCATCAACGACTTGGTCACATCTCTCAAGATAATCTGAAGCGCCTATCTCCAGTTCCAGATTTTAGTTTTCCTATTGTTTCTAGTCATTGTGACCCTTGTCTGAGGGCGAAACAGACACGTTTACCTTTCCCTTTGAGTTTAATAAAGACTACTGCATGTTTTGAGTTAGTCCATTGCGATATATGGGGTCCGCATAGAACCTTGTCATCTACAGGTGCACGGTATTTTCTGACAATTGTTGATGACTTCAGTCGCGGCGTCTGGGTTTTCTTGATGAAACACAAATCTGAAGTGCAGCGCTTCTTAGTGTTGTTTTGCAACATGGTTCGCAACCATTTTGGTACAGGGGTTCAAACCATTCGAGCTGACAACGGAGGTGAATTTTGTTCACATGATATGCGGGCTTACTATGAGGCACAAGGCATTTTATTGCAAACTTCTTGCCCTCATACTCCTCAACAAAATGGAGTAGTTGAGCGCAAGCATCGTCATATACTGGAAGTAGTGCGATGTCTTCGTTTCCAAGCTAATTTGCCTATTTGGTTTTGGGGTGAGTGTATCCTGACAGCCGTATATCTGATCAACCACACTCCATCTAGGGCAATTGGTCATAAGACTCCGCACCAGATTCTTTTTGATCGACCATCCTCTTATCAACACCAGATTCTTCGGATGTTTGGTTTATGTCTACAATCATACTCGCAATGGAAAGTTCGATGCAAGAGGTCGCCCTTGTGTGTTCGTGGGATATCCTTTTAACCAAAAGGGATATCGTGTCTATGATCCTCAAACACGGAAATTCCATGTCTCTTGCAATGTAGTTTTCGTTGAGAGTGTCTTTCCATATCAGGAGCACCAACAGAATTTCGGCATGTCTCCTGAGATACAAGAGTCTATTGATGTTGCACCAACCTCCGTTTTGGATCAGGAGGTGGCTTGGCTCGATGATGAAGCTACTTTGCCATCTCCTATACCAGAGTCAGTGCAACCCGCTCTGGTCACCGATTCTCAGCCCACATTAAGCCGTCTCTCTCCTACTGAGAACTGCTCTCTCGAACATGATGTCTCCAGTCGTGAGGTAGATCCACCCCGTCGCAGTGAACGGGCTCGTCAGGCTCCGGCACGTCTCACTGACTATCAGGTGCAATTACCCCCTTCGCTTGCCCCCGCACATTCCTCACAACCATCCTCGCTGCCCACTCCTCCATCAGGTAATTCGGTGTCGTACCCTATGACTCATTTCATTAGTTATAAGTGTTTCTCTCGTGCACATCAGGTCTATCTTGCAGCCATCAGTTCCCAGGACGAACCTCGTTCATACCACGAAGCTGTTCGCCTATCCTGTTAGCGAGATGCTATGCACCAAGAGATCACTGCTCTCGAGTCAAATGGGACTTAGAGTCTCATTCCCTTACCACCCGGCAAACACGCTGTTGACTCCAAGTGGGTCTACAAGGTTAAATTCAAACCTGATGGGAGCATTGATCGCTACAAGGCTCGCCTGGTTGCGCGTGGTTTTAAGCAGATTGAAGGCATTGACTATCATGAAACTTTTGCCCCTGTGGCCAAGGTCGTTTCCGTCCGCTGCCTCCTTGCCCTAGCTGTTAAGCGCCGCTGGCTTGTTCACCAGCTTGACGTCAACAACGCCTTCCTGCATGGTGACTTGACTGAGGAAGTGTACATGAAAGTACCGCAAGGTTTTGCCACACCGGGTGATTCTCGAGTATGCCGCTTGCACAAGTCTTTATATGGTTTAAAACAAGCTTCTCATACTTGGTACAGTAAGCTCACCACCACTCTTCTCGGCCTTGGTTTCGTTCGTTCCCATGTTGATTATGCCATGTTCCGATACCAACAAGGCCCACTTATCCTCATTTTGCTCGTCTATGTCGACGATGTTATTTTGGTGGGAAATCACACTTCTATGCTTCAAGTGACCAAGCAGCGACTTAATAGTGATTTTGGCATCAAGGACTTGGGTGTCTTAAAGTACTTTCTCGGCATTGAGGCCACCACCACCTCCACTGGTCTTGTCCTCAGTCAGAGAAAGTATACTCTGGATATTCTCAAAGAGTGCGGCAAGGAAGATTCCAAACCATGTTCTTTCCCCATTGAGCAGAACCATCGTCTTCAGTCTGGTACTGACATCGTCCCTGATGCTTCTCGATTCCATCGGCTGGTTGGTCGCCTTATGTACTTGACCATAACCCGCCCAGATATTACTTATGCCGTTAATATACTCAGTCAGTTTGTCGAGAAGCCTACCGTCCTCCATGTTCAAGCTGCCGACCGCGTCTTGCGCTATCTAAAGAGCACTCCCGGTCAAGGTATTTTCCTTAATAACTCCTCGGATTTCAGTCTTGTTGCTTACTGTGATGCCGATTGGGGCGGCTGCCCTATGACTCGCCGTTCTCGTACCGGCTATTTCATCTCGTTTGGTGGGTCACCTGTCTCCTGGCGCACTAAAAAGCAGCCTGTTGTTGCTCGCTCCTCAGCTAAAGCAGAGTATCGCGCTATGGCCGTCACCGTTAGTGAAATCCTTTGGCTCCGCTGGTTTTTTCGCGACCTTGGTGTTTCATTTTCTCGGCCTACACCGCTACATTGTGATAATCAGGCTGCTCTCCACATCACCATGAATCCGGTATACCATGAACGTACCAAGCATGTGGAGATGGACTGTTATTTTGTTCGTGAACGCGTCGAGTCACTTGAGATAGCTCCGAAGTTCGTTCCTTCCGCTCACCAACTTGCGGACATTTTCACCAAGGGGCTTGGTCATGACCGGTTCCAGGCTCTTGTTGGCAAGTTGGGCGTCGTTAATCTCCACATGCTCCAACTTGAAGGGGGCGTATTGGAGTAAGCCCATGCACGTTCCGTGGCCCATACGTAGTCTCTTGTATAGGTCTCAGTTACCAACCTGAATAGGAAGTCTTGTACCGTCTTGTCCTTACGCATCTTGTAGTCATGCATATATATATCGATGTAAACCCTAATCAATAATAGACAGCGGCACATTCATCATCAATGTTTTGATTATCTTTAACCATCTCGTCGAGGCCTCCTCGCCGAGCATCACCAACATCCCCGCCTCCGACCACTATTAACTATCGCCGTCTTCATGGCCCCCAAAGCATTGAGCTCCTGACCCCAGTTGCTCACAAGTGTTGTCGGAATGACCCAAACCCTTAATTGGGCTTCGGCTCATGCTTACCTCCGCCCTCCGACATTTTGGCTAGGTATCGTGCCCCGTTTCCCATCTTCCATGAATGGGAAGGTGCTAGGTACCGCAAATTTGACCCTTGTGTTTTTATTTCTCCGCGATAATTAACTAGATGGATATGCGTAAGGTTGAAGTCGAGGATTAGTTGCGTAGAGCCTTGCATGAAGTCGGTTGGGATTTCTTTGTTGACACAGTTGTGCATGTTGATTTATTTGCAGTGCTTAAGTTTTACCGCACATATTCACGACACTTCTATTATCGTAGATGAAAACTTGCTTATAAAATTAATAGGTGAGAAGCATGGGGTGACCCTCTAGACTTTAGCACCAACCTAATTGTCCATAGCGTGTGGCGGGCCCTCATAGACCTTGCCTGCTACTAGACTCAATCATCGGTCATAGCGTATGGCGGGCCCTCACGGGCCTTCATAGTATTCGTTGGTTCCTCCCGACGTGTAAAAACAAATCTTGACAAACACCTTAATAATATGTCCAAGGTGCAATTATTGCAATTTAGTAAACTTAAGCGCCCAGGAGAAAACATCATAAAACAACGCAAAAGTGCTAAATGACTTTTGATGCTGGACACAATAAAGTGCATACAGCTGAGTCCGGATGACTCAACTATCCTCATAATGAACGCTAAATGACGCACACATGAAGCGGTGTAAAATGCTAAGATAGAGGTCCTTATTGAGGATGGCTAGTGATCAAGTCTTGTAGCGTGCAAGACCTGTGAGGGCCCGTCATGCGCTGTGGACAACTATGTCGGTGGTAAAGTCTAGAGAGCCACAGCCACCCATGACACCTATTAATTGTATAAGCAAGTTTGTATTTATGGTCATAGGGGTGTCGTGAATACGTGCGATGAAGGAGGCATTATTCTTAGTAACAACGACCATGCAGTAAAACTCAAGCACCGCAAATGGATAACAATGCACAACCGTGTTAGCAAAGGAATCCCAACCAACCTCATGCAAGACTTTACGCAACTCATCCTCGATGCCTAACTTACGCATATCCACCCATTTAATCATCGCATGAGAAATTAAAGCGCAAGGGTCAAATTGATGGAAGATAGGGAACGGAGCAGGGTACATGGCCGAGATGTCGGAGGGTAGAGGTGTGTTGGAGCTCAGTTGAGGGTCTGGGGGCTTGTGAGCAATTATGGGTTGTGTAGCTCGATCCTTTAGGGGCCATGAAAATGGCAACGACGATTAAAGGCAGCGTGGCTGGTGGCGATGCTCAGCGGGGAGGCCTCGACGAGGTGCTCAATGCCTGCAAGACATTTTGTGGATGCTCTAAGTAGTCAGTTCAGGATATGCAAAACATAATCGAGTTAGGGTTAAACCGGAATTGGGCTTCGACAGAGGAGGCTGGGCATGGTGGTGGTGGAGTTGAGTGTTGAAGTGGTCGGATGGTGGTGGTGTCGAGCGACTTTGGGTGTAGTGGGGTGGATGAAGAGATATGGGAGGTGAGTGTTCTTGGAAGAAGAGTTTGGGAGGAGGAATGTGGGAGAGAAGAAGTTGGGATCCATGTTGAAACCGAAGCTTATCAAATGTTAGGAAATGATTTATCCTTAAATTTAGAAAAGGGACGAGGTTTACAAAACAGTATCAACTATCCTATTATACATAGCAAAATACAAATTAAAAATCCTTATATAGAATAGTTACAGCCAACATTGACTACAGCCCGCTAGATGAAATAGAGTTCCAAATCTCAATTCCTGAAATGTTAAAACAAAATCTAATTAGAAGATCAAAAAGTTCACATATTACAGCCAAAACAAAATCTAATTAGAAGATCAAAAAGTTCACATAGTACAGGCTAGAATAGTCTATAATTATAAAATATTATACGATAATACAATAGATGATGCCTATAATAATTCAAATAAAGATAGTCTCGTAGGATTAATCCAACAAAATAATATCTTTAGTAAATTTGATCTTAAGTGAGGATACAATCAATTACAATTAGAAGAATGATTCAAACAAGGACATCATTTACATGTCCCGAAGGCTATTTTGAGTGGAATGTTCTTAATTGTGGCCTAAAACTGTTTAAGCAATTTTCCAAAGATTTATGGATACAATTTTTTGAAAATACGATTGTTGTCTAGTTTATATTGACGATATATTTGTAGCAAGTAATTCAGTAGTTCAACATGAAAAAAAATTAAACTTAATATTTAATGAACTAGAGAAATTGGGAATTATAGTAAGTAAAAAAAGATGGAACTCTATAAGAGAAAAATATATTTCCTAGGTCTAGAAATAGGAAATGAAAAAAATAGAACTACAACCTCACATTGCATAAGAAATATTAAATTTTCGAGATAAATTAGTAAGACCAAATTAGATACAAGCTTTTTAGGAATACTATAAAATTTATTCCAAACTTAAGCAAGCTGGCAGGACCACTATATAGAAAAACATCTAAAAATGGTTAGAGAAACTTTGATAAAGAAGATATAAAATTTCTTAAAAAAATTAAGGAACAAGTTAGAAAAATTAAACCACTAGAATTACTTCGAACTACAAACTATATAATAGTAGAGTGTGACGATTTGATCGAGCGATGATCTCGCTATCCGTAACTCTAGGTAAAAGTGCTACCGTCATTCAGCTTAATAATGGACGATCGGTCGTTTATAAGGCCTTCCTGGCGTGCACCAGAGATGGGTGGCGTGCGCCACCCCTAGACCAGATCGAAGCTCTGGCACACGTCAATCATTCTGGCGCGACCAAAAGCTCAAGAACTAACAAACCTGGCGTGCGCCAGCTAGGGTGGCGTGCGCCAGCTTAACAGCAGAGTTGCAGCGAATTTGCAATAAGAGTAAGTAGGGTTGTCGATCCACATAGATTGAGGTGTTAGGCCTACTTTAAGGTTTACATACTAACTAGGATCAAGTTATGAATTTTGTAGTTGAACTTAAGTGATCTAAAGTCTTAAACATCAAGCATCAAGAGCATAAGAAAAGCACATTGATAGTTTATAACACAAAACAGATTATCAACAACTAAAAAGCTAAAAGCGAACTAAGTACCTTAAACTAGTAACATAACCATAAGATAAAGAGGGGTCTGAGTGTATGTGATGTGGTTCGAGTGAATCAAAGGCAACTTCAACCACACTTTCATGCAAGATGAGTAAATTATTATTTAAGCAAGCTTAGAAGGCTAGATATGTTCTTTCGACCCCACCAACCAACTAAACTAAGTTAAATACCAACTATAAGCTCCACTCCAAGAACAATCAGTAGGTTACCAAGGAGATTTCTCTCCTATCAAGAGTATTAATCATTAAATCAACCTATCCATTAATTATATCTCCTTTCGGTCTCAAGTTTTGACTATCTACTAAGGCTTGATGATCAAGCAAGTCTAAGCAATAGGATCAAGCACGTCGATAAGAACACATACATGAACATACACAACTCTCATCAGTGACTACATCAAAGGCTTAAAGGCACAAAACTCAAACAACTACTCACACATATTTACATAAACACAAAGCATTAATCAAAGACAAAGAGTAAAAAGGAGGGAGACTTATCAAGACTCCAAGCTCCCCCTCTTCAAGTCCACATTTTTGTACCAAGATCCAACTTTTTCTTATGTGATTTTTTGTCCAAAGTTCTTCTCTCCCTTGTTTACAAAGCAAAACAAGCATATATACTAAGCAACTAATGGAATAGTAAACTAAATATCTAATCTAACTTATTTAACAAATTATCTAACCTAAAAATATCTCTAAAGTGCCTGCCAACATTGTCCCCTTGCCTTCACAAAGCCTAAGCCGCCTTAGTCACTTCTTCAATTTGTTTGTCCAACACTCAACTTTATTTTACTTCTGTCCATCTGGTCTGGCGTGCGCTATGTGCACCTGGCGTGCTCCAGCCTTTGCGATTTTTCTTCTCCAAGTGAAAATGGTTGTCTGAGTGATCTGTCGTTCGGATAATGGTTACCTGGCATGCGCCAAGCATACATGGCGTGCACTAGAAGACCATACAATTTGTTCTTTAGCTTCGTGACTTCCCTCTGATCCTTGGCTTCGCATGTGTGCTCGATCATCCCCCACTTCTCCTCGAATATGCTCCTAAAAACAAACAAACTTAATGAAAAACGGTAAACTCAATATAAACACACAATGAACGAAAACTAACATTAAGACAACTAAAACATAACTAAATCAACCTAAAATACAAAGAACGATATACGAAAAGGGTACAAATAATGAGTGTTTTTGACACTCATCACACCCCCACACTTGAATCCTTGCTTGTCCCCAAACAAAACTCAAAATGCGGACAACCTAAACTAAAATCAAATACAAACAAACAAACACAAAACAAGATAAAGACATAGCATGAATCGATCTACACTTAACTTTCCTAAAAAACATCAGCTCGTATCAAAATAAAATCATAAACTAAGTTAGTTCTTCAATCCATAACACAAAGCACAATGAACTAGTAGGCATCTCAACACTCAATTGTTTAAACAAGTGTTAACTCTATATAAAAGACACTATAAGGTTGACCTCACGAGGATAGACAAGTGTTTTACTCATATAATATGTATGGTCAACTTCCTATCACTCGCATACATGTCAATATACTCAAAGCATCCTACGTCCTACTCAGTGTTATCTAAAAGTCGCAATGGTTGCTAATGATCGGGGGGTCTTTTCATCGGCTTGTAATGGGGCTTAAGGTTAAGGTGAGGTATAATATGTGGATAGTGGCTAAACCACCCAATCTAAGGATATGTCACAAATGCAACTAATCACTCGTCTAATCTAAACATCCTCACATATATAAAATAAATAAACACACTCCCCAAATATCCCAATATTCTTAGACCGAGAAGCACAAGTTTCTCCTAGAAACATGCCTTATTGAACTTCACATTCTTTTTTGCTTCTTTTTTTTCTTACATAACATTCACAAACTAAAATAACTATACATACTTAGCACATTCTAGGTAAACACTCGGCTTCTAACATGGTCATAATACAAATCCCAACAAAAATAAACCAAATGAAACCCAAGCTACCAACTAAACCTAATACACATTCAAACCTATAAGTCCTCGAATTGGATGATCAAAGGTAAGGAAGATGGATGATATATGGTTTATAGTCGGCTTCCTAATCTACAATCAAGAAAAAGGCTAGGCTCAAATAGTTTAAATAAATGATATAATAGAGATTTTGTCATTAAAGGTCTATGCTCAATGTCAAAAAATGCCCCCGTTTTCTCACTAACTCCCACGCAACCTAGACTTTGATAAGTACTAGTAGGATACCTCGATCAACTGACAAGGTACACTCAAATACTCACAAGGTACACTCGCCAACTCTCTAGTCTAGTCTACATAGTGAAACCGCTAATCTAAACAACAGAGTGCGAGATTTCTACCCAATTCCTAGGCTTTGTGCTCGAATTAAATTCCTAACTAAGAAAATGATAAAATTCTAACACAAGTTGAAAATTTTTGAGGGGGATCAAATTTTTGAAAAATTCATGCCAAGTCTAAACCTAAACAAAATAACCTAACATGCAGACATACTAAACAATCTAAAAGAAAGATTCTGATAAGGAACCCTCCCCCATACTTGAATGACACAATGTCCTCAAGGTGTCTAAGATACTAATAAGCACCTAATTTAAAAGAAAAACAAGGATGAGATAGTTTTATCTCGATGACCTAGTATGTTAAGAAGCATCAAGGAGAACGAACCCTGAAGAGCTCAAAATGGGAACACTTTCGTACCAAGTCACCAAAGATATGAAAAACCAATCTCAAAACAAACATACACAAATAAACATGGAACAAAATAACTCACTAATGACTTGTTATGTAGAATAACTTGCAATGGGTAGGGTAGGGTAGGGTATTGATAGTATCCAACCCATACCCTAGTTTTTTTAGTTGGATCTATACCTTTACCCACGACCCTATGGATATCTTTTAGAAAGACCTGGACCCAGACCCTAGGGTCTAATCAAAGATCCATGCCCTATTCATAGACCCGCTACTTTATACCAGATTTTTTTAAATTTAATATGATCTATATAAAAAGTAAGAAAAAAATAAAGTTTATATAATAAAAAAATATCAAACTAAATTTAAATAAAATAGTAACATTTCAACCAACTAAATAAATATGGTTCACAAGTTATTAATAAATTTATAAGTATTAAATATAAAGTTCGAAAATAAAATAATTTCTTGCTGGTTTTCTGTATACTTTTGAATAAGTCTTTGTGATTATCTTCTTGCTCCTTTCTTGCTCATATAATTTAATTCTTCTCAATTTCTTCTGCATCTGAATATAAAATTTAATTACTTAATTAGTTTTTTAAATTTGATATTTTAATATAAAAAATTAATATTATATATATTTGAAACTTCACTGTTGACATCATCAATAACTGAAGCATATTCTACAATATATGTGTATTCTACTGAATCTGTAGAGTAAAACAAGATACTAAACTTAAGCACATTATTTTAAATCACAAACTTGATAAAATATATCATTATCGAATTACCTTTTTTTTCATGGTCTCACGCAACTAATTTTGCAAACACGTTAAAGCTTCCAAAGTCTCCGGATGCAAATAATTACGATGAGCGCTTACCACTCTACCTTCTATGCTAAAAGCAGATTTCAAGGCAACACTGGACACAGGAATACATAGCACATCTCAAGCAATAATTTGCAATATGGGGTACTTGAGCCCATTAATTTGTCACCAACTTAATATGTCAAAGTTCTCCGCTCTAGGTAAAACAAAGTCTTCTAAGTAATGACCTAATTCAGATTTGCTCACTGAACTCTTGAGTTTCTTCTTGCTCTTCATGAAATAGTCATATTCAGGTTTGTCTAATTAGGTGTAAGAATTTTTTATAGTTAACTTATATATGTATTAGAATTATTTTCATAATAAACAAACTAGGGTCTAAATAGGATCTAACTAATGGATATATGGGTAGGGTCTAACAAATGGGTCTATGGGTAGGGTCTGGGTCTGGGTTTAAATCGATCCAATCCAGACCCAGACCCTATTAAAATCCACATACATAAATCTATACTTTATCCATGACCCATGGATCCTAAGACCCACTGGATATGGTAAGGGTCTGATCCACAGGGTCTGGATCTTTTTGCCATCCCCTTTCTTGTGACCTTTTTGGCTTTAAGCCTAATATGATCACCGTATAGTAGCATAACACAATCATTAAATGAGTTACAAACACACAAAACTCAAAAACAGAGTCAAAATACAAGAAAATAAACAAACAAAGAAAATAAAAAAAGAAAAATACAAAAGTAAAGAAATAGGAGCTCCCTCTCAATAATCAGAAGTTGGAGGAGGTGGTGGTGGGAAAATGAAACCACTGCCAAAGTTGTCCGCCCAGGTGTGTATCCATTCAGTGTGCGCTCATTGCTGCTTATAGTGCTCCCTCTGGAATGCCATGTGAGCTCTCTGATCGGCATAGAATGCCCTCTACTCCTCTCTCTGAGCTCTAAGCTCGGCCTCCATGCGAGCATTATAATCGTATTGGCAGTCTTATCTAGTTGTATTGCTAACTATGTAGTCCTGCAGTTGCACACCATAGCCATGAAGCTGTTCTCCGTGACCATGTAGTTGTACCTACATTGCAACCAACTAGTCACGTAAAAAGTACATATCTACCTGCGAGTCAAGCGCCTCATAACTTGGCCCTACATCATCATGCTGGGCTTGGTACTGATGGTTCGGGCATGCCTGCTCCTGCTGCTCATCTCTCTGTGCTGGCACCCTACCTGGTGCCCCAAGGTGTAACTGTACTGCCTGCCTCTCCTCCCAAGGCTTGTACTCGACGACTTTCTCTCCATCAATCATCGTTTTCTTGATCAGCTTGCTCATGTGGAGCTTTTCGATGCCAAGTGACACTAGTTCCAAAATTATTCCACAAAAATATGCAAACTGCCTCGAAAAATAGTGACGTGCAATGCGAGAAACAATATGACCTAAGTATAGATACCTAGGTTCCATATTGCTAATGGATCTAGCAAAGTAGTCGATGATCATAGCAAATGTGCTAAAGGGAACATCATGGCGTCGGCAATCTATGGCATACAACTGAGATCGGAAGACTTTAGACTCTTCCCATTGACCACTAATAGTCAGAGTCATAAAGCGATGGAGGATGCCTAGATATGGTTCTCTAATGAGCGCATTAGACACCCTTCCCAACTTGTATCTGTCGAATCCTATGATCTCGTGCCATGCCCGATGGGCTTGACTAGTGGGAGAGAAGTCTAAAGTACCTGGTCCAGCCTTAAGGCTGAAAAGGTCGTTGAACTCAACCTCATCTATGCTAAAATCAGTGTCAAATACACGTGCAGTAAATGATCGTCTGTTAGCCGCAATCTACAATGTGCAATAGAACTCTAACACTAATTCTTGCCTAGCCATAATCTCTCTGTTCTAGAAATATCTCCATCCTAATTTCCTAAAAGCTGACCTCAGCTGTCTATCTATCCCTAGTTTCTCCATATCATTCCAATCAATCGTAAAATGACTAAGGGCACTGAGGCGAGAAAATTTTTGATACCTCTCTCCCTCCCAATCGTGAAAGATTGTGAAGGGAGCGTTGTAGCATCCGCGGATGTCTGGTAGTGGCAATCCAAGAGGAGAAGGCAAAGGGTTTCTTTAGCACTTCCTCCTATCTTCGTGTGGAATCCGACTAGATTCGGTAGCATTCGCCGTTGCAAACTTTATTTTGGACCTTGGGAAGTCTGGGAAATGGTTTGGGAGTGTTGGGCTCGTGAAATTTGGAAGTTTTGGAAGGTGGGAATTTTTGGAATTTGAAAACTTATGAAGAAACTCGACTGCCCGAGAGCTTTATAGTCGATTCTACCTAAACTTGGTGCATGCCAGGTCCATTAGCATGCGCCAACTTCCTCTTTTCCATGATTTCTGGCGTATGCCAGCCTCATTGGCATGTGCCAGGTTTCTTAAACATGAAAGACATGGCATTTGCCATATACTTTGGCGCGCGCCATATATGTACACTACTAAAACACTATACACTTAGACTAAAAATACTCAAACTAAAATATCTAAAATAAGAAACTAACATGCTAATCTAATTTTTTTGGCTTTTATGTACGCTGCATTCCTAGAAAGCTTGAAAACCAGACGCCCCATCTGCATGGGTCAAAGGTGCAACTTGGACGTTCGCAATTCACACAACTCACGAATGGCATATCATGACGAACTTCCTCTTCATGCAACCTTTTCAGATTTAAGACTAATAGGATCGCGACATAGTAGCACAGTACGCTCATTTTGCGAGTTAGTGCTATTCTTGCTACAGCCTCCATTGTGCACTAATTTTCCGCACTTTGGACACAAAAGGGTGAAAATGCACAATTCTTCGTCATTGTGTAATTCTTGCAACTGCAATTCTGATTTCTTCATGTCTCTCAATTCTCAAGGTCTCTTGTGCTCGACGGAGAATGATGAGACAAATGTCAATCAGGATCTTCCTAGTAACTAAGACATTGACTAGACGAATATACTTAGCATAAAATATCCTGTTCTTTATTCTCTGCAGGTGAAAAGACCCATACTTTGTTTCAAATGTCAAGCACTGGATGGCATATTAATTGATTGCACCTCTGCATCTCGATTAATATCGCCCCCTCCAATATAAATTTTGCATCGTTGGCTGTTGACTCTAAAGACTATCCCGTCACTATTTTTCAAATCAAGTGCTCCGAAAGGAAATACCTTGACAATTAGGTACATGCCACTCCACTTAGATTTGAGCTTTCCCGGGAAGAGTCTTAGTCGTGAATTATAGAGAACAACATGCTGCCATTCCTTAAAATCTTTCTTGATGATAAGGGCATCATGTTTTCTCTTGGTCCTTTTCTTGTAGAGCCTTGAGCTTTCGAATGCCAAGTCACGCATTTCCTCTAACTCCTCGAGTTGGAGAATTCTACGTTCTCCAGCCTTTTTGTAATCGTAATTAAGGGTCTTAATGGCCCAAAATGCACGATGCTCAAGTTCTACTGGAAGATGGCATGCTTTGCCATAAACAAGCCTATACGGTATTATTCCTATAGGTGTCTTAAATGCCGTGCGATAAGCCTATAAGGCATCACCGAGCTTGTTTGACCAATCTTTCCTTGCTGCTCCGACCGTCTTTTCTAAGATTTTCTTGAGCTCTCGATTTGATAGCTCAACTTGTTCGCTAGTTTGAGGATGATAAGGTGTTGCCACCTTGTGCGTCACCCCATATCTCTTAAGCATGACATCAAATTGTTTGTTGCAAAAATGTGACCCACCATCGCTGATTATTGCTCGTGGCACACCAAATCTCGAAATGAGCTTCTTCAGAAATTGGATAACTACTCTAACATCATTTGTTAGTGATGCTACAACTTCTACCCACTTTGAAACGTAGTCTACTCCTACCAAGATGTACTTGTTGCCATATGATGTTGGGAAAGGACCCATGAAGTCCAATCTCCAAGCGTTAAAGAGCTCAATCTCAAAATTCTAGATAACGGCATCTCATTCCTCTTTGAGATATTTCCTATTCTTTGGCAGCGGTCACATTGCTCAATATAACTACGTGCATCCTTGAAGATGAAAGACCAATAGAAACCACATTTGAAGACTCGAGATGCAGTTTTTAAGCTCCATAATGACCTGAGTAGGGAGTGTTATGGCATTGCTCTAAAATATTTGCTACTTCCCAACTAGCAATGCAACATCGAAGAACCCCATCACTACACCTCTTGAAAAAGTAAGGATCATCCCAAACATATATCTGAATATCCTGTAGAAATTTCTTTCTTTGGGGATAACTCAGATCTGTCAGAATAATACCTCCAACTAAAAAGTTGGCATACTCTGCATACCAGGGAGCTTCTACTCTACTCATTTTCATTAGAGTTTCATCCGGAAACTCTTCTTGTATAATCCCTTCAATCTCCATCCTGTTGCTTTTCTCTAGTCTAGATAGATGATCAGCGATAACATTTTTTGCTCCTTTCTTATCCTTAATGGATAAGTCAAATTCTTGTAGTAACAAAATCCAGTGCGTCAAGCGAGGTTTCACATCTTGCTTTGAGAAAAGATATCTCAAAGCTGCATGGTCAGTATAAATTATAACTTTTGAACCAAGCAAGTACAATCTAAATTTGTCACATGCATAAACAACCGCAAGCATCTCTTTCTCTGTGGTTGTATAATTGAGTTGCGCTCTTACCAATACTCTACTAGCATAGTAGATGACATGGAGCTTACCCTCTTTCTTCTGTCCAAGCACACAACCCAAAACTAGATCACTCGCATCACACATCATTTCGAATAGAAGTTTCCAGCCCGGTGATGAAATCACTAAAGGTGTGATAAGAGCTTTCTTGAGAGCATCAAATGCCTTAAGGCAGTGCTTATCAAAGTTAAAGGATACATCCTTAACTAGTAAATTTGTTAGAGGCTTTGCGATTAGAGAGAAGTTCTTGATGAATCTTCAGTAAAATCCGGCATGACCCAGAAATGCTCTAACTCCTTTAACGGTGGTTGGTGCATCCATTTTCTCTATCGCTTCAGTTTTAGCTCTATCTACTTCTATACCAGCTCTACAAATCTTATGCCCTAGGATTATTCCTTCGTCTACCATAAAATGACATTTTTCTTAATTGAGCACAAGGTTCTTTTCCTCACATCTCTTCAACACTTTGTCTAGGTTGTCAAGACAATGATCAAATAAATCTTTGAAAACAGAGAAGTCATCCATGAAGATTTCCATAATCTTCTCGTTCATCTCCCAAAAGATAGACTCCATGCAATGTTGAAATGTTGCAGGGGTACAACATAATCTGAAAGGTATTCTGCGATATGCAAAAATATCGAAGGGATAGGTGAAAGACGTCTTCTCTTGATCTCTTGGGTATATTGCAATTTGGTTGTACCCAGAGTAACCATCCAAAAAGTAATAATAAGAATACCCCACTAACATTTGATCTATAAATGGAAGTGGAAAGTGATCTTTACGTGTAGCATCATTTAATTTTTGATTCTCCAGTTGGTTACAGTTCTTGTCAGAATGAGTTCCCCTTCTTCATTGATCACAACTGTCATTCTCCCTTTTTTGGAAACGCAATGTATAGGGCTAACCCACACGTTATCCAAAATAGGATAAATGATTCTAGCTTCAAGGAGTTTAATCACTTCTATCTTTACAACCTCCTTCATGTTAGGATTTAGTCTCCTTTGTCGGTCTACTTTTGGCCTCGCTCCATCCTCCATATGAATGTGGTGCATCATAATTTCTGGGCTTATACCCTTGATAACGGATATTTGCCAAGCAATGGCTTTAATCCGTTTGTTCACAACTGTGAGCACTTTCTCTTCTTCTTCCTTAGTGAGCTTATTCGATATAATAATTAGTAATCTCTCTCTATCTATTAAGAAAGTATATCTCAGATGCGAGGATAGCTCTTTCAGTTCTAAGGAAGGAGCTTTTACAATGGAGGGTGGAGTATGATATTTTAAGTGAATTTCGAGCTCCTTAAGTAGACCATTCTTATCAATCCTCTCCTTGACTTCTTCCACAGAATCCTCTGCGACCCTCTATAGATTTTTATTCTTAATCCTAGAGATGTTCTCCTTGCAAAACTCGAGGATACACTCATCTACAATATCAATTTTCATGCACATCCCTTCATCAAGTGGATGGCGAATAACACTTGTCATGTTAAACTCAACCTTCTCGTCTCCAATTCTAAGTACCAATTTACCATTATGCACATCCACCAATGCATGTGTAGTGTTGAGGAATGGTATGCCATAAATTAGTGGACAATTTTTGTCCTCTGAGAAATCTAGAACCATAAAGTCAACTGGAAAGATGAACTTGTCAATTTTAACCAGGACATCCTCAACCACACCGAATAGTTTCTTAATTGTTTGGTCTGCCAACTGGAGAAGCATAGAAGTTGGTTTAACTTCACACAAACCTAGTTTTTGAAATGTAGACAAAGGCATCAAGTTGATACTTGTGCCAAAATCATAAAGACATTTAGGAAACTCTGTTTCACCAATAAAATAGGGAATTGTAAAACTCTATAGATCTTTTAGCTTCATTGGAAGATTTTTTGAGATTAGAGAGCTACAACTAGCCATAAGGATAATTGTCTCTCCATCCTCCCATTTCTTCTTCTTGGTGACGAGTTCCTTTCGAAATTTAGCATAGTGTGGGACTTGATCTAACATTTCTAGAAAAGAGACGCTAATCTGAACGTTCTTTATTTTCTCCCTAAATCGGAGAAATTTTTCATCCATCCCAGACTTTCTTTTTACCTTCTGAGGATAAGGTAGAATGGGTACCATCGGTGGTAGTGGTACGTAAACTTCTTCCTCCTCCACAAATTCTTCTTGTGGGTCCTTATCCTTCAGAATTTCTTTCTCCCTATCTTTGTCTGGACTCACCATATCACTTTTCTTAGCCTTCTCTTTGACTTTTTGAGAAGCTAACTCTTTCCCACTTCTTAGGGTGATTGCATTAACTTGGCCTTAAGAATTTACTTCAGTAGAACTTGGGAGAGAGCCAGATGCTCTATGTGCATTTGTCTTTGCAATTTCCCCAAGTTGTACTTTCATGTTATGCATGGCAGTAGCTTGCCCTTTAAGAAACTATTCTAAGTTGTTCTGCCTTGCTTCCTGGGTCGCTAATGCCTTCAAAATTTGACTTTGGTTGTTGGATGAGTCTCCAGTTTGTTGGATGAACTTCTCAGCCTTGTCAAATCTATCCTCAAGGGCCATCATTCTTTCTCTCAAGAACCCACGTGGTTGAAAACCATATGGTGGTCCTTGTTGCGACACACGTAGTGGCATTCCTTTATCAGGAATATTGCCATATTGTCTTCATTGTTTCTATCTTTCCATGAGAAGTTAGGGTGGTTTCTCCAACCAGGATTGTAAGTTTAGGAATAAGGGTTGTTACCTATTCGGTTTCCTCCTTATCCTTGACCACTAACAAAGTTGACATATTCTAAAGGTTGGTTAATCATCGCACATTGACTAATTTCATGGCCAGAGTTGCCACAGGCTTCGCAATATTATTGTAAAGGAACAAAATCAACCTTTTTTAGGGTCAAATCATGCAACAGCTTTGCCATCAAGTCAAGTTGTGCTTAAAAAGACGAGGAAGCATCTAAGTCTATCATTCCTCTTCTCTCACTTCGCTCAGTTACCTCCCATAACTCTCTAACGGGTTGTCTTTTTCTCTTATTTGTGATTATCCTGTTGGTCGCTGCCAGCTCTTCCAGAATATGGTGGGCTTCATCCCTTTCCTTTCTCACGAAGTTTCCATTGGATGCTGAATCAACGTTTCCCATAGTTGTTGGCGACAGGCTAAAATAAAAAGTCTTAAGAAGAGACTCCTCAGACAAACCATGGTACGGGCATTTTTGTTGCAATTCCTTAAATCTCTCCCAAGTTTCACTCAATGACTCTCCTTCATATTATTCAAAGTTTGTAATCTCCTTAAGGAGGTTGTTAGTCTTTGAGTAGGGGAAATATTTGTCAAGGAAAGCATTTGCTAATACCCTTAAGTTGCTTGTACTAAAGTTTAGCCTTATCCTTTAACGTATAAGGAAATATTCTAATCTTAACAGCATCATCAGATGCTCCGGGGTACTTAAAATTATCAGCTAACTCCATAAAGTTCTCCAAATGTTCATTGAGATCTTCATTAGGTAAACCATAGAACTGACCTGAAGCTTGAAGCATATGAATCATGGCTGGCTTATTTTCAACGTGGTTAGCTTCAATAGTTGGCCGTTTGATTCCAGTTTTTGCTCCTTCGTATGTCGGTCTCCCATAGTCCATTAGAGAATGTCTAGGGGCATGTACTCCAGCCCCTTGACCCTCTTGCCTTTGGTCAATTTTTTCTTTTTCTCGTCTCTCCCTATGCAATGACCTTTCTAACCGCGTTATTTCTTCTTCAATCTCCAATGGAGAAATATTGGTTGAACGGGTTAATGGCATACATGTAACTTGTCAAGCAAGACAAGTTACTTGGTCAAGAAGTAAATGAAAAATAACAAAAAATAAAAATAAAAAAAATATACTAATATATATTGATCCAAGTTCGTAAACCAAATTGAGAGTCTAAATTCTCAATCCTTGGCAACGGCGCCAATTGACAATTCGTTCGAGTGATGATTTCGCTATCCACAACTCTAGTAAAAGTGCTACTGTAATTCAGCTTAATAATGGATGATCGATCGTTCATAAGGCCTTCCTGGAAGGCGCCAGAGATGGGTGGTGTGTGCTACCCCTAGACCAGGTCGAAGCTCTGTCACACGCCAATCATCTAGGCGCGACCAAAAGCTCAAGAACTAACAAACCTGGTGTGCGCCAGCTAGCGTGACGTGTGCCAGTTTAACAGTAGAGTTGCAGCAAATTTGCAATAAGAGTAAGTAGGGTTGTCGATCCACAGAGATTGAGGTGTTAGGTGTACTTTAAGGTTTACATACTAACTAGGATCAAGTTATGAATTTTGTAGTTGAATTTAAGTGATCTAAAGTCTTAAATATCAAGCATCAAGAGCATAAGAAAAAACACATAGATAGTTTATAATACAAAATAGATTATCAACAACTAAAAAGCTAAAAGCGAGCTAATTAGTAGGTTACCAAGGAGATTTCTCTCCAAGCAAGAGTACTAATCATCAAATCAACCTATCCATCAATTCTATCTCCCTTCGGTCTCAAGTTTTGACTAGCTACTAAGGCTTGGTGATCAAATAAGTCTAAGCAATAGGATCAAGCACGTCAATAAGAACACATACATGAACATACACAACTCTCATCAGTGGCTACATCAAAGGCTTAAAGGCACAAAACTCAAACAACTACTCATACATATTTACATAAACACAAAGCATTAATCAAAGACAAAGAGTAAAAGGAAGGGAGACTTATCAAGACTCCAAGCTCCCCCTCTTCAAGTCCACATTTTTGTACCAAGAGACAACTTTTTCTTATGTGTTTTTTTGTCCAAAGTTTTCTCTCCCTTGTTTACAAAGCGAAACAAGCATATATACTAAGCAACTAATGGAATAGTAAACTAAATATTTAATCTGTGTTATCTAATAAATTATCTAACCTAAAAATATCTTTAAAGTGCCTGCCAACATTGTCCCCTTGCCTTCACAAAGCCTAAGCTGCCTTAGTCACTTCTTCAATTTGTTTGTCCAACACTCAGCTTTATTTTACTTCTGTCCGTCTTGTCTGGCGTGCACCATATGTACCTGGCATGCGCCAGCCTTTGCGATTTTTCTTCTCCGAGTGAGAATGGTCATTTGAGTGATCTGTCATTCGGATAACGGTTACCTAGCGCACGCCAAACATACATGGCGTGCGCCAGAAGACCGTGCAATTCATTCCTTAGCTTTGTGACTTCCCTCTCGTCCTTGGCTTCGTGTGTGGGCTCGATCATCCTCCACTTCTCCTTGAATATGCTCCTAAAAACAAACAAACTTAATGAAAAACGATAAACTTAATATAAACACACAATGAACAAAAACTAACACTAAGACAACTAAAAGATAACTAAATCAACCTAAAATACAAAGAACGATATACGAAAAAGGTACAAATAATGAGTGTTTTTGACACTCATTAGAGTGTGATGGAAGTAAAGAAAGGAGGGACGCACTGATACTTTGTAAACCAAATAAATACACAGAAAAAGATACATAATAGATAAAACTAAATAGGATAAAATTGGACTAGCTTAGATTTTGAAATACAAGCATTAATAAATACACTAGATAAATTTAAAATATATTTACATATAAATTCATAGTACGAGTAGATTATGAAGATATTATAAAATTTTAAAAAAATGAAAATAGTAAGAAAAAAATTTAATACAAGGTAATGGATATAAAATAATTTTTTATATTAAAGGAAAAAATAATAGTTTGGTCAACTTAAAATCTAAAAATATAAACAAAATATTTAAATAATGCAGAAAATGAAGAAAAGATTCATAAAATCGAAATAAAGGAAATCAATTAGAATGAGCAAAGAATAAGAGGTTCAAGCCCCATGCTTCCATAGACAAAAGGATTAAGTAGCCAAAAGTTAATAGCATCAGAAAAATAGACAAGCATTATTTATAGAAATAATTTGGCGATGCCTTCCACAAAAAGAGGAACTTCATCCTCAAGTCTAACTAAACAAAAGATAAAAACCTTTTTAGAAGGGATATAGACCAAGAGCAAATTAGATATAGCACAAATTTTTCACCCGAATATTCTGGGAAAGGAAAAAAAAATTTAAACCATTCCCCAATTTAGCTATAAACAGGTCAGAGTACTGTCTTTTAGACAACCTGTGGCATATACAAACTTTAGGTACTGCTACTAATTCGAAAATATAGTGCATAAACACTTTAAGTATGTATTTTGGAAAAATTAACCCAAAGATACACAAAAAAAATTCACTTATTATGTTATATACAAAGGATCAAAGACATGAGTATTTAATAATTTTAACACGGTAAAAAATTACATATTATGTGATCGGCCCATCTTTGTGGAATATCATAGTTTTTCAAAAGCATTAGAAAATGCTAGGGCCAAATTGGGCCCAAACTTTTACATAGAAACCGAGACTATAAAGTAATACCCTGATGTTGCGAGCAAGGTTGTTAAAATCTAGATTTAACTCTTAAAATCTTAAGATTTTACGATTCAAAATAAGTAAAAAGAAATATATCCCGGCAAAATCAGGACTTGAGTGAAATCTATGGAATTTTAGCTGTAAATCTTAAAATCCTGAAATCTACGATTTAAAGCAGTAAATCTTTTTGGTTTTAGAGTTGGAGTTTCCTAATTAAAGATTCATTTTATGAAAAATAATATCAAATTCTTACTTAATTTTGATATAGATATTAAATATTTATTAATTAGTATAATATAAATTATCATGAGTATTTGTGACTTATTAGTAAATTTATTTGATATTGATAATTTGACAAAATTATGTTTTAAGATGATGTTTGAAACAATGAGTATTTGTGACTTATTAGTAAATTAATATATGTATGTTACATTTATTTTTCTAATACATTTATAATTTTATCAATAATGTAAAATCTTACGATTTGTTGTACGATTTTAATTCTCAAACGATTTCTAGTGAAATCTCGATTTTGACAACCTTGGTTGCTAGAGAACAATTAAACTAGCTTATAAGCACAAGAAAGAAATAGACAATTAGAAGAGCAAATTCTTCAGCTCGAAGAACAAACAATCTAGCAATTACTCTTCTTAGGATGCAAGAAAATAGATGCAAAAGTACAGGCTAAGAAGAATAATGAGACAATTCTTATAATGGAATAGATGATCATAAAGATAAACAACTCAAATGCAGAATTTAGAAGATGGCTGGGTGAGGCCGAGTCTAAGCTTTCAGAATTAAAGAAATCTAATAGAAACTTCATCAACCTTAAAGCAAGGTTTCTAGACTTACCAACTGAAAGAATCCTAAAACCACTCTTTAATCACTGGTAGAAAGAGAAGTGTTACTTAAGAGGAAAATAGAAGCAAGTCATGTGGAAGACTTAATTACAATTCAGAAATATATCATCCGTACAACATCCATACAACGTAGAAAGGAGAATAGTAGAGCTCTTCAAACTAAAGATAAATCTCAACAAGGCAGATATCGTCTTCAACAAAATCCTAAATTTTTTATTTTTCGGAATGGTCAACCAAATAAACTTCACGCTTGATGAAGAAGGCAATATAAAAGACCCTCAAATAGTTCGAGAGAAAAATTCTTCCTCGTATAAGGAAATATGCCGGTAAGAAAAAAGATAATTTGTCTAATATATTTTACTCTATCAAAATTAACAGAATTTATAATAATACCAGCAAAAAAATGATATTCTTATTAACAGACAAAAGATTAGACAACATGGCAGAAGATGATATTACTCCTTATTGACTTCAAGGAAATAGAAGACCCAGAAGTCTATAAATTATTACAAGATCCCAGAATACTGCCAATACCAACAAACTAGCAAGCTCTTCGTCTCCTTGGAGAAGGACATTATACATAAATCTATAGCAGAGACCATTAGAGGATGTTTTTGTCGTATTCTGGTAAACGAAAAACATATTATGAATTTAGAAAATGAGAAACAGACTCCATTAGCATGATAAGTAACAACAACAAAACCATTCCAAACACATATAAAGATTATTGAAATGTATGCACTTACGTTTTGTTTCAAGAAAAGGTATGCAATGACATTTTTAAGCCACTATTTTGCCTACTCTAGACTATAGGCTACAATATTTCTTCATATGCCTAGTTTTTTCTTAGACAGGTAAGGTCTTTCGATCACCTATTTTGGCTTTATTCTTCTTGATTCTCTATATAAAGGGTTACTCCCCTCCTTATAAAGATGCACCTTGATTTCCAAAGAGAAAGAAAGAATTTGTTCATGACAATGTGTAGCTAATTTTCTTACTTTCCCCATTGTTAGAGTCCCTTAACTTCTTAGTACTCAACTACAAGCCTGCCTACCAAATAATGGTGTCGAACTAGCGACTGCATAGTTTGCTTTGTTAGAGCCATCTATCATGATTGTTTTCTTTTTTACTACCGCCCAAACTACCAACTTTTTGGTATCAGAGCGTATGGATGATCTTCAAGGTAATAGACCTATACAGTTTAGTAAGGATATCCACTATGGAGTAAAGACTTTTTACTTTGCCATATTCCTAATGATGTTGGTCCTAATATTGTTTCTAAGTCCTTTTATTTATTTCCCACTTTTATATGTATATATAAAGGAGATAGTGTAGAATTTAGTTCTATGTTAACGTCGTTAGCTTGACAATTGTTGGGTCTCACTGAGGTGTAGAATCTTTATGTTCTACTCATAATTATTGGGAATCAATATAGTTGCCAAGATATACTTTCAAGCACTATCTATTCACCTTGAATTCTTTTTGCGTGTTATTATTCAAAATCAAGATTACGCCATGAAGAGCTACTGTGACTACGGTGTATAGGCTCGACCATCTATACTTGAGTTTCTTGGAAAACAACTTAAGGTGCGAGTTGTAGAGCAATACTTATTGACCCATTGAAAACTCACAATAAAGAATCTTCTTATCGTACTACTTCTTTGTCTTTTTCTTGGAGAGCCTTGCATTCTCGTAAGCCCTCAATCAAAATTCATCAGTTTCTTCGAGCTACAATAGTCGCTTCTCGCTAGCTTTGTTAAGATTAAGATTCAGACGACAAAGAGCCTAATAAGTCTTATGCTTGAGCTCCACTAGAAGGTAAAATGGTTTTCCATAGACCAATTAATAGGGGGACATCCTAATTGGGGTCTTGTATGTGGTTATGTATGCCCATAATACATCATCCAGCTTATTAGGCTAGTCTTTTCGAGAGAGATTCACAGTAAGCTCCGGGGTTCCCTTGATATCCCAGTTGGAAACTTTGACTTGCCTACTGGTTTGGTGATAATAGGCAGTCTCAATTTTATGCATGACTCTATACTTGGCCAATGCATTCCCAAGCCAATTATTACGGAAATGCTTATCTCCGAGTGCTTATAAGAATCTTGGTAGTTCCAAACCAACTAAAGATGTTTTTTTGTAAGAATTTGGTGACCACCTTCGCATCATTGGTTGGAGTTGCCATTGTTTCTATCCATTTAAAAACATAGTCAACAACCAAGAGGATATATTGGTTATAGTCAGATGGCACAAAAATTCCCATAAAGTCTTTGCTTTAAACATAAAAAATCTCAATCTCAAGAATTTCTTATACGGCATCTCATGGCGATAAGAGATGTTACCTATTCATTGGCATCAGACATACTATTTCACAAACTTGGTGGCATCCTTGAATAGAGAGGGCGAGTAAAATCTACTTTGTACTACTTTGGCTATAGTTCAAACACCCGTGAAGTGGCTCCCATATGGAGTGTTATGACAATAATAGAGAATTAGCTCTTGAGCTTCTTGTGGCACATATATTTTCAATAGTCGATCCTTCCCTTGTGGCACGCAAATCTTCTTAATAGGAAAGTTGGGTGGTAGGATACTGCTCACAGGATAGTTAAAAAAGTCTGCATACTACAAAATTGACAACACATCTAGCGCATACAGTTGTTCATCAGGAAAAGAGATTTATCAGAGATAAGGATGTCCCTCAATCCAATCTTCCAAAATATGGAGAAGAGCATTAGTTTGATGCTAGACCCAAGATCGATGAGTGCTTTCTTGAATGTCTGATCTCCAATAGTGCAAGGAATGGTGAAGCTACCTGGATCCTTTATCTTCTTGGGCAAAACTACATTACAACCCCTAGTCAGTGGAATAATTTCAAAATCATCAATGCTCTTCTTCTTTGTAATGAACTCTTTGATCTATTTTCTATAGGTTAGCATTTGTTCAAAAGCATCAAGGAATGGGATATTGCTGTAAGGTATTGAATAGTTCGAGGAACTTTTGGTAGCTAGGGTGAGATCCTTACTTTTGTAGTCTTTGAGAAAAAGGTGGTAGAGGGTATTTCTTTTCTAGTATTTGTTTAGTAAATTTTGCTGTGTAGGAATCACTTTGAGATCTTCTTTCTCCTCTCTCGTCTTCATTGTTGGAGATTTCACTAGTGGGGTAACTACATTCTTTCCCAAGTCTAAACCACTCTGAGTTATAATTAGCTTACAGTGCTCTTACTTGGTAGGAGAAGCCTTAGGGTGTGTTTGGTACGACTTCTGGACAGGACAGAACAGTACTGGACAGAACAGTACTGGACAGAACTGCTTGTTCTAGCTGTACTGTCCTATGTTTGGTTATTTCAGTACATGATTGAATATTTTGTCTATTTCTCAATTGTATATGTATAATAATTTAATCTAAAATTTTGTTAAAGACAAAAATATTCTTCCTGAGTAAAATCAATCATTACATTAACAATAATGTTATATCATAGAAATAAAATATTTGAATAAAAAATCAGAATTAAAACTAAATATTCAAAAATAATCCTTATGAATTTAGATCATGTTAATTACATTATAAATATTTTTAATATGATATCACATAATTAAACAAATATGTTTTTGTAAAGATAAAATATTATTAAAAATTATTCATGCATGTACACTATATAACAAATGGGTATGTTAAATTTATTTATTTGAGTGACTCACTAAAATAATATCATTGTAAATATGTATGTGTTGATCAAATATATAGATTAACCACTTTCATATTTTTGTATGGATTTATATCCGAAATATGAAATATAGAAAATTTAAATGAATCCCAATTAAAAAAATTGTATATAAGATCTAAAAATATATAGTAGAGAAAATGATTATTAATGATTGAGTTAAATATGATAACAAAATAAGAAAAAAGAAATAATATAAGGTAACATGGTAAAAACATGCCATAAGAGATTTTTGTCCTTGGACAAAAAATTTTGTCCCATGGAAATAGGTAGGACAAGAAATTAGGGGTGGGCTTGGACAAGGATTCAATTTTGTCCTGTCCATTTCTTGTGCCAAACATAGGCTTGGACAAAAAACTTTGTCCAGTCCTGTCCAAGCCTTACTACCAAACGCACCCTTAGTGTTGCTCGAAATTGTGCTCAACTATCTCACATTCAGTTGTGTTGCTAAATGGCCAATATGCACCTCCAAATTCTTGATTGTTGCCACTTGGCTCAACACTTGATTTCGTAACTCATCTTCATTCTAGTGATCGTGTTGGGTGGTAATTGATGTTGCCATTTTTTTTGAAATGGCTAGAATTGCTGTGGTAGTAAATCTTGAGCATTACCACCCCCAACGGAGGTTATGGTTGTTGAGGTGCTTGCTAGCCTACATTGTTTCTCCAAGAAAATTTGGGGTGGTTTCTCTAACCAGGGTTATAAATGGCAAAATATGGATCATGATTAGGCACATAATTACTACTTGTATTACCCAAATAATTAACAGATTCAGTAATGAGAGAACAGCTGTCAATACCATGTCGGATAGTGAAAATTTCTTAAACTAGAGAGGGTGGTGTAGATTATTGTCTAAATATAGACTCGACCACTTGTATTTGGAGGTTAGTGATCTAGTCATTGTCCTGCACACTGACAACCTTCTTCCTTTCTAACCTCTCTCCCCACTCATGGTTGTTTGTTGCCACGGCTTCAATGATTTGTAATCCATGAACCTTTGACTTCTCAATCAATATTCCTCTAGCTATTGCATCCAAATTGACTAGAATTTATGGTTTGCATCTGTTAAAAAATATTTGACTGAGCATCCATTTGGGAATCTGATGGTGTGCACAGTCACCTAGCAATGCCTTATAGCAATAATAGACTTCATATAATGACTCACCACTTAGTTGCTTGAAATGACGGATTTTGTTGTGCAATTAAGAGGTCTTGCTTGGTAGATAGTACTTCTCCAGGAACTTATCTACTAGCCCATCCTATGTGGTAAAGGTGCCTCTATGAAACGAGTCAACTCACTCTCTAGCATCATTCTTTATGATATGAACAGTCATAATTTGATGGCATCTAGTGAGATGCCATTGTACTTGATTATTGAGCAGTAATTTTCAAATGTTTTGATGTGCTTCATGAGGTCTTTAGCAGGTGAACCCTTAAATTGATCTTGGCATACCATCTAAATAAGGTTGGTCTTGATCTCAAAGTTGTTGGCCTCGACTGTAGGGTACTTAATGTTAGACTTGAGGTCAGCCAATTTGAGGTATGTTTGCCTCCTCATGTTGTTAATTAGAACATTGTTTACCTGTTGATATGCCATCTCATTCTTGTGTTAATTCCTTCTTCTTAAACAAAAAGTTTGTTCAATCTCAAGATCGTACTCAAGAAGGGTTGATTGTCTGGACGGGTATGTGGCATACACCTCTCGCAATTCTCACTGCATAGTAAAACTCAACAAAGAGGATCAAGTATAGTGATGAATAGATGAAAAGTAATAATGCTTTGTCTCAAAATCAAGAATAAAATTTCCAATAGTAAAGAAAAACTGATTCAAATCTGTCTTTGGCAAGGGTGCAAAAAACTTGATGCAATAAATTTTGGGTTAAAAACACATGTAAGTCAATACGGTTGTAGAAATAATACAGTGATAAATTAGATCGTATCTACAAAGACAGATGAATCAATTTCAATAAGTACTAGATTATGAATTCATGAACTTAATTTAAGTGGATTAACATAATGTGATTGGCGATTCTAAAACTTCGAATTCTAATACTGTTATTCATATCTAAAATTGTCAATCCTAGATCCTAATGACAATATGTCCATGCAAAGCTGATAAACTAAATGAAACACATGAAATCCCATATGAAAGAATCAAGCAATGAAGAAGTAAGAAAATTGAATGTAAAAACAACTCTTCTATTATAAAGTATGAAAATACGTCGTCACTTGAGAATGTCGAATTGTTGATTACTATTATAAAACTAGAAGGATAAACTCAGTTTGGAAAGAATTAGTCTACCAATAACTAGCTAACATATTTATACTAAAAAATGATCTTAAATAGTGAGGCTCTGCTAGTACTTCTGAAGGATTCAGCCTCTATACCCCTATGCGATGGCTAGGTCTAACAAGACAACTTTTAAATCTTTATCCAATCTTCCCGTCATACCCTCCTGCACTGTCCTACTTGCCAACCTCTCCAAACACCTATAAAACACAAGAAAGCGACAGCTTTTGTGCCTTTTGACTCAACACGATAAAACAAACTAAAGACTTGCAAAATACAGTATAAACATACATAAAACACGACTAGACACCTACTCGAACACGACTAATTGGATTTGTGTTTTCACAAACATCATTATTCAAATAGTTTTTTCTCTAGAGAGTTCTTTTTCTCTTTGTAGTCTACTACGAATCGTACTCTAGTCTAGTAATGCACAATTACATGTCCCGGTCTAGCTCTAATAGCTTCTTCTCTTTTTGTTGAATTGTTTATCAAAATTTAGCATCATCCTTGTAGGTATGTCTCTATTTTGAATACCTTTGAATCTTTTTAACTACGTAATTTTCACTTCCCTTCTTCATGATTTATTTGTTAACCCGCATTGTCTATGTCCCTTTCACATGCCTATAGAATTTATGCTCAAGAGGCGAGATTTTGTATGATGTTAATGATGGTGGTCACGAGCAACCTCTTAGTATATTACCCCATCAAATTCAAGGATCTATGTTCCAATTTTCACAGACGATACTGGTTGGCCACTCATCTAGTAGCTGCACCACCTGTTCTTCCACGAAAAGTTTTTAATTGACATAATTTGATGAAATTTGATTAGCATTTTCCCTGCTAGTCTCATCGGCACATAAGACGTGTCGATCTTGTAATGAATTTCGCTAACAATAATTATGTCAGAATATTGGAAAAGAGGGATAGAATTCCTTCTGCAAGTGTTCCATCATCTTACCTACCTAGAAGATCTCACAAGACTAACATAGCTAAAGAATGTGGTTGACTTATTCAAAGTGGAGTGAGAAAACAACGACGTCGACGACGATGATTACGTTGAAATATAACCACCACTTTGTTGATCTCTCTAACTTGGGAATATCTTGTTAATTGTATATATGGAAGGTTTACTAATCATTTTTTGTGTATTTATGTTGAATACTTGATTCGATGATCTATTGTAAGCTACGATAGAGAAAGGCTATATCATTCTCTTTTGGATGCAATTTGAAATTAAGACTTTTACAAAAATTATTATTCAGATATTTTATTACTTGGATCGACTTTTGTTGGTTTGCCTACGATTAAGTTTGAGATATATTGATTAAACTCGTTGCAAACTTATTTTATAAGTATAGGAGTGGATTAGCATTTTTCAAGTTACTTCACTTTTTTGCATAATTGAAGTTTATATGTTCAACTTTTCCTTCACAAGTCACAACCAACCTTTTTTTTGAAAAAAATGACCAAATTATATAAAAGAAGGGGAATGATCTGCATGAAGTAGAGAATCAAGTTTGGATGGGTGACATGCCACTCAATCTGGCAAAAGCAGGTGAAGGCGAGATTGATGACAAATCTAATCCATGACCCTATTTTGTAGCCTAGGAATGAAAACAATGGAACAAAGTGGTAAGAGCGCAAGAGATCATCTAATATCGATCACTAAGGGTTCAACATCCCAATCTACAAAAGCTAAGTGATCATGGATAAAATAGTCCGTGAGTTTACATTCCATCTCAATGAAAGTCGGAATCAAAGCAAACCGCAAGGTTATAAGTGAAATGGCCTTGTCAATAGCAAGCAACTCCACTTGGATAGATGAACTAGCTGTCAAAAGGTGAGTCTGATCTTGTAGAAGAAGACCTTTGGAATTTCTAACGATGATCGCTAAACTCGCTTCTTGATTTGCATCTTTCTATGAGGCATCCACATTGAGCTTCATAGTTCCTCCCTAGGGAGAAGACCATGAAAAGGTTGTTGTCTTGTCATAACTACTTTGCCAAAGTACCTAGAAAAATTCGGAGCAACGATTAGAGGCCTGGCTAGCAGATAGAATCGGATCAATCATAGTACCATCAAAAATTAGTCTATTACGTGCATTCCAAATACTCCAACAAGTATAAATAGTAAGCGATAGAGGAGACAAGTTATTAGGATCTTTGAACATACTAAACAACTCATTCAACTAATCGGCAAAACAATTGTAATTTACAATGTTAACATGAAAGTTAAGAGAACTAGCGAGCCAAGTAGCTCTAGCATGTAGGCAAAAAAAGAGACAATGCATGATGTCTTCAATCCCGGCTAAACAAATGGACCAGATAACCAAAGTACGAGGGAGCCTTCTAGATAAACCAAGTGTAGTCAGGATGTCTTTCAAGTGTTTGATCAAGACTTGAAAGGCTAGTCCCTAAAACGTTTCAAGCTTGCTGCATAGCATCATGTTTGAGCACATGATACCCTCTCCTCACCGAATAAGAACCATCCTTAGAGTGAATATACAAATAATCTTATCCGAGTAGATTGAGGATTCAATCTGAATCATAGAGATTGTATCAACCAACTTCGAAGAATATAATAAATTAAGGGTATTCTTGTTCCAAGTCATATTATCATTACAAATGAGGTCAGCAATATTGGTGAAACCCGTATGATTGGGAGGTATAGTATTGACCTAATGGTTGATGGCCAACGGGATCCAAGCATCTTTCCAAATATTGGTATTATAGCTGTTGTCTATTTTGGATAGAAGCCCAGTAGGAAGGGTAGTGATGCCAGCTTGGGTGCTCCTCTACAACCAAAAGGGAGACTCCCAACATTTGCACTAAGAAGATTGCCATGAGGGAAGTAGATCCCTTTAATAATGCTAAAGGGAGGATTGACTAGATAGTAACCGCCACGCTTGTTTAACAAGTAAAGCATGGTTGAATAGAGTAAAGTCTTTAAACACCAAGCCCCTTTGATCTTTAGGGTTTGTTAACTCTTTCCATCCGATCTAGTGGATTTTACAAGTATTCAGTTCATCAGTCTACTAGAATTTGGCAATCAGGCTATTGATCCTAGAGCAAAAGGTGGAAGAGAAAAGGAACCATTGCATGGCATAGGTAGGAATGGCCACGAGGATAGCCTTGAGAAGAGTTTCACGACCTGCCAAAGACAAAAGTTTATGCTTTCACCTGAGTCATAGATTCCTAATTTGGTCATAGATAAAATTTAAGGCATCTCTTTTGGATCAACCCCAAACTGAAGGGAGGCCTAGATACTTATCGTTTTGTTGCATGATGGTCATACCTAAAACATTGGAAATATTCAGCTTATTAACATCATTTTACCATTTAGAGAAAAAGATGTAAGACTTGGAGTAGTTGATATCTTGGCCAGAGCAAGATGAGAAGAGAGAAAGGATGCCTTTAAGATTGACGATGTTATGCATCTTAGCTTGAGTAAAGATAAGAGTATCATCAGCAAAGAGGACTTGGTTTAGAGGAGGGGTCTCGTTGTTGAATTTCAGGCCCATAAAAAGACCATCGGAACTGGCCTGGTTCATGACATGGACAAGAGTATCTGATACTAGAAGGAAAAGAAAAGGAGATAGGGCATTACCTTGTCTAATTCACTTAGTAGCATCAAACCACGGTAGTGATTGTATATTAAATAGAATGTTGTAAGAAGTGGAGTTGACGCAACTTATAATACAATTGATCCATTTTTTGGGAAAACCAAGTTTCCTCATGACTTCCTTGAGAAAATCCCAATTCAGGAGATCATAAGCTTTCTTGAGGTTCAGCTTAATGGCCAGAGGAAGGTCCTTTTTCTATGTGAAGTACGAAGAAAATGGAAAGCCTCATGAGTAATGATGATGTTATCCTAAATACTTTGATTTTTCACAAACGTCTCTCGCATTCAGAAATGATAAATAAAATCCAAGGTTTAAGTTTGTTCGCAAGAACTTTAGAATAAATTTTATAAGTGAATTTGCACAAGGCTATAGGTAGAAACCCAAGGCTATAAATTTTATGAGTGATATAGGTCAGTTAAGATGAGGTGGAACATAGACATTGTTAAACATATTTTGAACAAGAATAATAATGTCCGAGAAAATCGACTTCCAAAACTTTTGGTAAAATAGGCTAGTAAAGCTGTCAGGCTCCAGAGCTTTCCTACTACCCATCTTAAAAGCGGCAATTTTTATCTCTTCCTTTGTAATGGGAAGAAGAAGAGACTCAGAAATATCATCTGTGATTAGCCTTGGATCTCTTCCAGAGGCCGATTAATGGAGCAGTACGGGTGATGTGCATTCGATTGAGGTGGTTAGGACTCAAACTTTGTACAAAAAGTCTGGTAGAGTTTGTCTTGCCATTAAGAAGGTCTTCTAGGCTTGAGAGAGATAATGTATTAGGCCTCAGTGAAGCCTCTAATAAATTATGTCCTCCCCGAGTCTTCTTGGTATTCAAAAGTGCACCTTTTAGTTTGGCCTGACTCTCCTGTGACCCATTAGAGGAGTCTCCCACTTGAAAAGAAAGGCCTGGATTTTTAATACCAAGTAGAGTTCTTAGTGGGAAAGGAAGCCAAGTTGGAGAACTTTTAATGTTTGTACTCCACCGGGCTGACCAAATCAGCCGTTAGAGGTACAGCAAAATCCGGAGGTGTACGGCAGTCAGAAGAAGCCTCCAACTAGGGGTGGGAAAATAAACCGAAACCCATAAATCAAAACTGAACCAAACCAAAAAATCTAACCCAAACTGGAACCGAAAAAATGGTTCGGATTGGGTCTGATTTTAAACTAAATTTGGTTCTTGGGTCCGGGTCGGGTCCAAGCCTACAGATCCATTTAGACCCGACCCGAACTGAAATATATATATTACTTATGGTAAGTGTCATTTTTAATCAATGCTTTAGTTTATATTATATATTTTGACACTTAATTTTCTCCCGTGAGTGTCATTGTAGTTTATATTATAGTTGATATTATATTATATTATAGTTGATATTATATATTACTTAGTTTATATTATAGTTTATATTATATATTTCTTATGGTAAGTGTCATTTTTTTGGATTTTATTCAGTTCGGGTCTCATAATTCCCTAATTTTTGGGTCCAGGTTTTTCAGATCTGGGTCAGATCAGGCAGGTCGAGTCTTTTCCCCACCCTTACCTTCAACTCAGCCCCTCAAAATTTAATTTTCTCCCCCATTTTCTTCTCAGTAACTAGGGAAATTATTTGAGTCTGTACATCCTTGGGAGCCAGAGCAATTAAACTCTAAAATACCTTAGAAATGCCAGCTAGCCATTCGTCCTTTTCTTAAGAGATTGGTGTAAGTTTAGAGGAACACTGCTCTAGGATGGATTTATGGAGATTTTTGATAGTTTTCACAGCAAATCCAATGTTGGGGATGTTCACTAGAGGGGAAGTTCTAGACCTAGTCTGGTTAATCAGAGCAAGGAGCTGCTTATCACTCTAAAGATAGATGATTCTCTCATTGATCTTAGGTTTGTTTGGAGCCCCAAAAGTGATCTCCATTGAGTTAAATCTTTTCCGAGTGAGAGTCAGAGAATCAGCTTTCATCAAAGCTCATTAAGCTGCGCATCACAGAGCAATGCCAGTTTAAGCCCCTCAGTCTGACACATCAAAGCCATATGACCGATAATCCCTTAATACAAGCGAAAGACAGGTAACCTTTCCTATCTAAAACTGATTTGCCATGACTCCTCCAAGTGGCCTACTAGTAAGAATCCTGGAAGTAGCAGGTCTGAGAGTTTTACCTGGACTTTGAGATGCAAAAAGCCTCCGATCATAATTGTTGTTTCCTTGTTGGTCAACCTCCAAGAAGGATCATGTACCTGTACAAAAACTTTTGAACAAGAGAAATCCACTAACGTCCATGGGATCATGTTATCCCACTTCTTGAGCACCAGATGATTATTAGAAATGGACCAAGGAATGTTTTCTATAGCAAACTCCAACTCATTGGCTTGCTTGAAAGTAAACGAGAAGATATTTGCATGTATCATATCCACAGCAAGTGCATCATATGATAACCCCTAAGATTTGGCCACGTTTGCTTTGACCCCAGCAACCTTGAACAACTTCCTTGAAAGGAGTCTCCCCAATAAGACAAACTCTGCACAACTATCCTCTAACAGCTCCACCAAAGGAATGGGGATGACGGACCCTCCTTTAGCCACTGAATCTCATTTTTTCGCAGGGAGAGGGCAAGGTCAGATCCTCTAGGGGAATGACTAGCTTGTGATCTAGGGGTAAGGCTAGGTGAAGGGTAGTCTATGGTACAAATGTTGGCTATTTAGGTGGGGGTGCTGATTCACTTCTTTCAGTAGTTCCTTGAATGCGGATTTCCTTTTGTGCTTGTCCGAAGTGTGCTGTTGATTTGTGCGTGAAGATTTTCTTTCTTTTTGTCTCCTGCCACCCTTCGGCGCGCGCCACTAGTGTCTTTGGCGTGCTCCAAATGTGTCAAGCAAGGTGCGGACCAGAGTTTGGTCTGCACTGGCGCGCACAAATAATTTCTGGCGTGCGCCAATGTTCTTCAGAAGAACAATGGCGCGCGCAAATACTCTATGGCGTGCGCCAATTTTCAACAGCAGTAGCACTGAGCAAGTCCGGTAATGTCGATCCTCAGGGAAACAAGTTTCTAGGCTTCGTACTTGGTTTCTGAACTTGTTTAGGGGGTAAATTATGAAGATTGGTTGACTTATAACACTAACAAACTTCGAAATTAAAGATCTAGAGATTAAAACAAGGAAAAAGTCTAAGAACTTCAAAACACAAAACTAACAATCTGATTTAGCAAATTTGACTTAACAGTGAGTTTTAGAACCTTTGAAACACATGTAATCAAGCAACTCAGGTGGTTTGTTAGGTTCGTTTATGATCCGAGTGTTCCATGAGCAACAAACCTACACTTTCGCGCTAGATTCGTCTAAGTTGAACATTAGCAAAACTCAAACCAACTAGGTGTTCTTTCGACCCCCTAACTGATTTAAACCAAGCTAAGAACAAATGATAATTACCACTCAGTGGACAACTAACTACTTAAGTAGATTTCTCAGTAATTAAGCATTTAGTCATCTAGTTAACTTTTCCACTAATTCCATCTCCTTTCGGTCTCAAGTTTTAGCTAAGTTCATGATTATGGTTATTTACTTAGATTTTATCACAGCCAACTAGTCTAAACCATTGTCAATGGCAAGAACCAATAGTGATCATAATCTAAGCAAATCTACAATTAAGCTTTAAGTCCATTAACTAGAGCATAGTCCTATTAGTTTTACCCCCTTGAGTCAGTTAATCACATGTTAGTTTCTAGGCCCCAAACTCACAGAATCAACTACTCACACATGCTTATAAGAAAACACAATATAAACAAAAACATACTTGACATTAAATGAAAAGAGTAAAGAGAAGAATGCTTATCAAAGATGATTAAGCTTCCTTTCTTCACCATCAATCCACAGCTGAGAGGAGAGTACAATTTTCGTGTTCTAAGTCTCTGGTTCCTCTCTCTCTCTCTCATGACAATAATGCTCATTATGAGCTAAAAAACCAAAAATTTACTAAAACTAATCTAAAACTCCACACTCATGCCATTATGCTCCACACATGTCTGCCATAATGTCCCTAGTGCGACCCCCTGAGTCACTAGGCCCCCCAATATGTTTTCCACTCAGTTGAGTAAGTGGAATGGCAAATAATCTGTCACTGTCTGTCACTGGCGCGCGCCACTCGTGACTGGCGCGCGCCAGTTCTTCAAACATTCGGTCGTTCGCGTCTGTGTCGTTTGAGTCTGGTCGTTCGCGTCTGTCGTTCATCAATGGCGTGCGCCACTAATTCCTTGCGCGCGCCATGTCCATCAGACTTGCACCTCTTGCTTTTACGACCTTGATTTCGCCCATGCCTTAGCTCCGTCGACCACTCTTCCTCCTCAAGTCCAAGAATAAGCTCCTAAAAGCACAAAAACATAATAAGAAAGCATAAACTCACACAAAATCACAAAGAACAAAAACTAAAGCAAGACGAAAAGAAAACGACTAAAACATCCTAAAAAGTCTAAAAAGATCCTAAGAAATAAACACAACGAATGAGTGTTTAAGGCACTCATCACACTCCCACACTTGAATCTTTGCTTGTCCTCAAGCAAAAACTCAAATATGGACAAAAACATAAACAAAAATCTCATAAGAACAAAAGATCACAAAATAAGGTGCAAACATGGCATGACAAGATCAAAACTTAACTTCCTTCAAAATCATCAACTTAAATCAAAATTTCATCAAAAACCTAGTTAGTTCATTAATTCAAAGCACAAAACACTACGAATTGGTAGGCATCTCCACACTCAATTGTTTAAGAAAGTGTTGACTCTACGTAAAAGACACTAGAAGGTTAAACTCTCGAGGATAGTAAAGTGTATCACTCATATAATGTGTATGGTCAACTTCCTATCACTCGCATACAGATTAATATCTCAAAGCATCCTACGTCCTACTCAGCGCTACCTAAAAGTCGCAATGATTGTAAATGATCGGGGGGCTTTTTATCGGGTTGTAATGGGGCTGAAGGTCAGGGTGAGGTAAAATATATGGGAAGTGGCTAAACCACCCAATCCGAGGACTCAATACATAAACTAAGCAGTTACTCGACTAATCTAAAACATCCTCACCAAGTATAATAAACGTACACTCCCCATCTCCCAATATACAAAGATCTCGAAGCCCAAGTTTTGCCTAGAAACTTTTCTTATTCAAATTCACATTCTTTTTCTTTTCTTTTCCTTGACTTCCTCTTTTCTCATTTTTTTCTTTTCTTTTCTTTTCTTTTTTTTTTAAACAAGAAACAAACTATACAAACTGAACATATCTAGGCAAAACTCGGCTTCCCTGTCTATCCATCCTACTATCACCAATCCAACCACTGAAACTATAATGACAAAGCTACCAACTAAACCACCCCAATACAAATTATCCTAAAAGTCCTCAGATCAGATGATTAAAGGTAAGGAAATTTGGTCAAGATTGGCTTATAATTGGCTTCCTCATCTAAGATCAATAAAAAGGCTCAGCTCAAATGGTTTACGCAAATGGTAATAAGGGATTTTGGCTCTAAGGCTCTAGGCTTAAATATCAAAGAATGCCCCGTCATCTCACAACTCCCACGCAACCAAGACCACGATAAGTACTAGTAGGATGCCTCGATTAACTAACACTAGTATGCACCTCGTGAAAAATAGAGACTGGTGTCTCTGCCGTCGGCTCAAATCCTCACAAGGTACACTCAAAAACTCTCTAGTCTAGTCTACATAGTGAAACTACCTTCCTAAACAATAGAGAGTGAGATACTACCAATTCCTAGGCTTTGTGCTCAAATTAAATTTCTAACTAAGGATTTGATAAAATTCTAAATTAAGTTGAAAAA
>SOPF01017739.1:0-13316 GCA_012979155.1 Hypericum perforatum
CTAGCTTGGATAAGGATGTAAATGCTTAAATATTTTTAAAATTGATAGCGGGTGTTACCTCGTACAACTTTGATAGCCACGGAGGGTATGTCTATTTGGTCCTCAACCAACCTATACACATCCACGAGCTACAAGACGATCCAAGAAAACAGAGAGAATTATTATTAGACAGCCGAATTTAGTTATTCGTGTGCCTATACGACAGAGACATTTGTATCCTATAATATGAACCTCCTCAATGTGCAGCTTTGAATCTTCTGTAAGAGCCGAAAGCAGCTGCTTGCGAATTCCTTCATCGGTGATGAATGTTCGAGCTCCATCCTTAATGGTGTCTGTCAGATCCAGCTTCCTAGCCACTTGCAAACTTCTTGAAGGTTGCCTAGAACAAGGTTCAATTGCAGCAAAAGCAGAAACAAGTTTAGCGAGTCTGTTCATGTACACAAATATAACATAAAATCATCAAAGAACCAACACGGATGCAGACCCATTCTGGACTTGTAACGCTGGGTTGCTGCTCATCTTGGCTACATTTTCTTTTGCAAGAACAATGAGGTTCTCTAGGCGTTTCCACTGAAAAACTCCATCTTTAAATAGTACCTGTAAATAAGGAAGCACGTCATTGTCGTGGACAGTTCTATCTGACATAATATAAGGTCACAACAATATGGTAGAGCAAATCACAAATGCCGTCACATCAGTTTGTAAGAAATCTGCCTTAGAAGCAAACTATAAACAGTCAGAATCCCAACCCTACTTGCAACTCATACCTGTATAAGACGTTCACGAAGTGCTGGATTTGGATCTGTTAGAAGACGCTTTGCCACATAGGGGTAGGCAACCTAAAGAAGTCTGAATCAGTTAATGAATTATAGAGAGTGGAATCTCCCGCACAGGATAGAAGAAAACTGGAAATAGCTTGATTGCGGCATAATAATACACTTGTACTCAGAATTGAATAGAAGATAGATTGCCTTGGATGGTAACTTGTAAATGAAGGTACTTGTCAAAATTCCACCAAAAAAGGTATTTGTTTAATCAGTCCCAGTCCCAGTCCCAGTTTAATGCCTAATGGACTGTTTGAAAAAGATGTTCAGTTACGCAAAAAAGGTATGGAAGTCCAGTCTTTACCTCAAGAAACTTAAAATCCGGTTGCAACGTAAAACAGATGCCTTCTTGAGTCAACAATGAACGGATGACAAGGGAAAATCGCTCCGGTATACGGATTGGATAATTGTAAACCAACTGATTAAACTTTCCTGCAGAGAAGAACACAAGGACATTACCGTAAATGCATATTAATAACTGGTTCACTGCCTCAAAACACCTGTGACACTTTTGAAATTGTAAATGTCACTTAAATTGGAAGAACTAGAACATGAGTTTGGACAAAGCACCTGTGACACTTCTGAAGTTGAAATCCACAAGTCCCTTTCCTACCGAGTTCTGCCAAATTGCTTCAAGAGCTGGGACGATAGGAGACACATCAGTCCCACTTGCCAGAAAACCAAGCCTAGTGAAGTCATTTGCCATCTCAACATAATCTTCGTTGACAGCATGTACCACCGCATCAATAAGTATCTGTTTATTTAGCTGTAAAATGCCAAAACACATATAAGCATGATTGCACAAGATAAAACATACCCCTTCAATGCAACTGCAGCTGAAAGATGAAACATATTATGTTTTCCCAGAGAGATATTCAACAGTCTCCACTCTTTTTTATTGGAACTTGGAACTTGATTGATGCAAAAATTTTGATTCTACGTCATGAATGACATCTTTTAAAAAAACATGAATTTCAAGTGAAACACTCCATATTCTGTGCATGCATAGTTCAGTTACATCTCATACCTGACTCAGCTCAGCAACATTACCAAAGTCCACATAGGCAATACGTCCATCACGCATAGCAAATATATTTCCAGGGTGAGGGTCTCCGTGAAATAAACCAAATTCAAGAAGCTGCCTCAAAGCAGCACTCACTCCTACCGTCAGAAACCCATTCACATCAATGCCAGCATCCTTGATAGCCTGAAAGAAACATGACTACCTTAATACAGCTTGGACAAAAAAACAGCAACAAGACTAGACAGACAGACTTTTTCCAACCTGTGGATCAGTGCATCTGATACCATCTATCCATTCCATTACTAAAACACGTGAACCAGAAAGATTTCTGTAAACACGAGGGATCTTGACAGTTGGATCATCTTTGAAATTCTCCAGGAAATCTTCAATATTACGCGCTTCCTGGTCAAAATGAATAGCCAGTTAACGAAGGGATTAAAAAAGAGAAAAAACGGAATATCTACTGTACAAGATGTGGGACACCAGAGAACCAGCATTTACGCAATTCCCCAACCCCCTTCCATTCAGTCATATCATAGTGGTTAAAAGTTAACCATGCATTAGTTCAGAAACATACCAGGGTGTAATCGAGCTCCTCCAAAAGCTTCTCACCAAATTCATCAACTATCAGCTCAGCATTGCATCCCAGTTTCTGCAAGCTAATACCATTGAGGAAAGAGGCAAGGGTTCTGAAAAGGAATAGATCCCTGTAGATTATAGGCTCTATCTCTGGCCTTAGCACCTGCAGTCAATTACCATTCCATTTATCTTCTTGAAATGGCCAACATCTCACATATAAAATGAGTCTCATTACAGGTATTTGTGCGTTGAGCTTTCTTCATTCCGAGGGTGAAACTCACAGTCAGATCTCGGGTTACTAGCGGAAAGATTGCCGATTATCACCATGCAATTGAAAATGACGGAAACAAGAGAGTAAACACAACCTTAATCGCAACATCCTCGTCAGTGTCCCTCAAGGTAGCTCGGTACACTTGGCCCAAGCTAGCCGCAGCAATAGTCCTTGACGAAATTTTACTGAAAACGGCTTCAAGAGGTCTGCCCAGTTCTTCTTCTATGATGTTGAAAGCAACCTATTGCACGTTCATTCACATCCAGAGATTAAAAGAGAAAAACAGGGAAAAATGGAAGAGTGACGCGATCAATCTGAAAGAAGCCGGCTCCCATGGACACACCTCATTAGGGAACGGAGGCACATCATCCTGAAGAATACAGAGTTCATTCATATAATCCTCTCTGATTATGTCCGGTCTGTTGGCAAGAACCTGAACGCAGAACAACAATGCCACACCCGTCAAGCATTCAAAACCAACCAAAGTTCAACTATACACCAAATTATACATCAAAGCAGGGGAAATCGAGAGTGGCAGCGACAAGCGGGAACCTGGCCGGCTTTGATAAAGGAAGGGCCTAATTCACACAAGAGGTTGCGAAGCTGGCGGGCACGGAAAGGGACGACCTCCTCGTCCCTCCCAACCAAGAAGTCGTACGCCAACGTGGACCAGTAAAATCCCAAGCTCCACACTATCTTCGCCCCTCGCCACATCAGTGACGCGATCGCCCCTCTCGATTCCAACACCTTGCTCCTGACCTACCGCACATTCATCAATTAACCGTCAGACCAAACGGTAACCGTAAACAACTAACCAAACGAACAAACTAACGAGAGAGAACGGGACGGGAAAATCACCGTTTGGGGAGAGTATTTGCGAAACGGGACGCACACGCCGCGCTCGAAGTCCAGCTGTTCCATTGCTTTGCTACTCCTACTGTTCCCGCTCCCGCTTCTAGAAACCTCCAGCGTGGAAGCCGCCGCGTGGACTCGGAATCCTCCATACGACGCAGCTTGTCTCCCTAACGCTCCGGCGCGTGAGGTCACGGGGAAGCCGGCGGCAGTGACGAGACTGAGCTCCATCTACGAGGAACTTCGAGAGAAGAAAGAAGATGAGTGTGGGCGAAGCGGGGGATGGAGATCATGTGAACAGCGTGAGTTAGTTAGTTAGTTACAACCGCCACGCAACCGTTGGGAAGTGCTTCCGCTTGGAGTCGGTTTTCTTTTTCTTCTCTCTTCTCTCTTTTTATATTTTTATATTTTCCGTTGTGGATAAATTTTGATTGGAACAGGGAGCGGGGCGGGGCAGGGGTTGTCCGGGGAGGGAGCTACTCGTGCTTTTGCCTTTTTGAGGGTGTTGGGTGGGGCCGGCGAGTGACGGGGCTTCCGCCAATCGGGTGGCCATGAGTGGACCTGGGGGCCGGTGACGTTGCGTGGGTCTGTGACTGTGACAGGCGATGGATGTTTTGTGGCTCTTGTGAGACCGTTGGGACTTTTCTACCTATCCTTCCAGAAGTCAACTTTGGTATTTTCGCAATTCGAAATCAAAATAAGTGATATGATATGATTTTGAATAAACTTTTTTTAAAAAAATATCCCTATTTTTTATAAACTGAAATTTTAAAAATCGAATTTTTTTGCAAAATGTTCAATTTTTGTACTAAAAATAATTTTTCTATTTAGAACTGGCGAAAACTTTGTAATGAACAATAAGAGAACCTAGAAAAATTATTGTATTAGCGTTGCAAGGTTCAACTATATGATAACCAGGGAGAAAAAAAATAAGATGATGTTGGGTGTGTGTGTGTGTGTGTGTGTGTTTTCCTGAAAAAGTTGGCAAAGTCAAGTATAGATGGTAAATTTATGTAACTCAATCAATTATTTTTTAAAATTGTGACGTACTGAAGTAAGTAAATACATGGTACCCGATTAGATTTTTTCATATATTAGTTTTTTTAAAAAATAGACCCCGTTTTTTTTTTCGGTTGTCACAGTATGGGAATTGGGCCGAAAATGGGAACTAATGGCGCTGGCGGCCCAATTCTGAGTCCACCACCACCGGAGTCCAGCCCGGATGGCGAAGTAGGGGGAAAACGCTCCCCAGAAATTAGCGAGGGAAAATGGAAAAATTGAAACAGAAAACATTCTTCTCTTATAAATTATAATCAAATATACTACAGCCCAAAAGAGAAGGGAGGACAACGAAAGAAAAAGAGAGTTGCAGTTTCCCAATCACAGATCTCAAGAGCTAGGGTTTCATGTTCTCGTCTCAATGCTTACTACTATAATCGAGCCAATCTTGACTTAATAAGTGAGTAGATAAACTCACTATGATCAACTCACCAAAAAAAAAAAAGAGGAACTATAATCAAGTTTGAACACTATAATAAAAATACGCAACTGTATCAAAACTTAGTGTATTTGCTAAAGACTTTAGGTGAGGATGTTTTAATCATTCAACCTAATTCTAGCATCATTTTCTCGTGGGGAAAATACATGATATATTTACGGCGATTTTCATAATTTGAGTAGTTTCATTTAAAGTCAATTAATACAAAATATTGATGTGCAATTAATTTCGGTATCGGAAATAGGGTAGATGCTCATGAGACTGACAAACGGTAATCCTCTGCCTTATAGCCCAGAGTCAATACATGGAATAATAATGAGTCAGTTTGGTTCAGGGTTATTATTGGTGTTAAAAATACTACAACAAAATTACCAAGTTACAAATCTCGGACTAACTAGCTCCAAATAAAATTAAATATGAATCAAATAGAAATCTAGTCTAAACACAGATTAGACAAACTTAATAATGACAACTTTGATTAATTTGAACGGGCGTGTATAAAAAATAAAATTTTAAATTCGAATATAATAAATATTAAAAATACCATACGAACTTGACAGTACTGAATTTATTCGAATAACAAAAGTTTTAAAAAATTGAAGAATCTTCTGCCGTCCAAAAAAAAGGAGTCTTGTCGAAAACGAAACGGAAGTGGTTCCCTTTTATGGTAAGAAAAGTTCGCGCCAAAGACGGCAAGGTGGCTATCGCCTGTGACAGGACGAGAGAAGAACAAGTTGTCAGCGCCACGTGGCAGACAGATTTGTTACGAGTCACGTGAAATCCCAATGGCCCGTATATACATGTGTTGGCTCTGCTTGGGGTGGGGACCTGTTCTACATATATAAAAACCAAAATCTAAAATCAACAATCTCTTAGATGGTAACAGATCTAGTTCACTTTTGAAAAGTCGATAATTCAAACTTAATAGTCTGTGGAAAAAAAATTTGTTTGGGAGAAAAATAAAAATTAAATTCATCGAAAAATCCTAAATTAAATATATTCCACCTTATAATTTGATTAAGAAATTTTGAATTTGACTTTTTGAAAATATAGAAATAAAATTATTCATCATTTTACCATATTTCAAAAATTATGTATGATTAAAATCTGAAATAATCGGTTTAGTAAGTATTTAAATAATATATATACATAATATGATGTCAACATAAAGACATACTTTTTTCTGATTGGATAAGGTTTTCTCTACTTTTTTCCCTATCATTGGAGGAGAGATTCCCGTCAATAGGAAATGATTAGAGGATGGAGGCTAAACTACCTTAATCGCCGTCTACCTCATAATAATTGTTTTAGCTTATTCTAACCGCCAAAATTTTAAGAATTTGTTAAAACTGCTAGATATTCATTGGCTTATCTGTTGAATATTGTATACGCTGCTATTTTCTGTATTTCCGAAATATAAATCGAAATTCAACAATTTTGACTAATCATGAAAGATCAACAACTTTTATTTGTGTCACCTTTATTGGTAGCATCCATGAAAATGAACATTGCTTGATAAAAAATGATTACTAGAAAAGGATACAAACACTCTACGCGTATTCAGTAATGAGTCCAAGAAAAAGTCTTCAAAATAACAAAACACAAAACATGTTGAGATTATCACTGATTTATTTATAAGTAACTAAGAAAAATGAGAAAGTCGAATCACAAACTCTACACATATAACTGATCCTATTTTATTACTCTGATATGGCTATGTATCAATGAAAAACCAGCTACAGTAAACATGTGTTTGAAGAAGTAAGTTAAAAGTTTTCAAAGTCGACAGTAGACAATACAAAATTAAAGCCAAAATGAACAATCCATTTTATTTAACCCAGTCGAGAGAGAAAATTATAACCTGGACCTTACAAGTCAGGAACTAATTCACAAACCAACCAAAACCACACTAACAATCTTCAGCTATAGACCTTATAATTTAATACATAAGAAAATACTCGAGACAAAACCCTTCAAGTCAACCACACATCAAACAACAGTTTCACTTTCTCCTATTTGTACATGATATTATATATATTTTTATATATATCGTTTCTGGCTGATAAAATGTGAATACAGAGATTCTAACAGTGACTCCGGAGAGTCTTTTAGAGGTCCCGGACGTGGAAGGTATTAGGGTTCTTGATGACGATATCGTACATGTAAACGGAGTTGAACTTGGAGAAGTCCCTTGGGAGGGAGATAAGATCAATGGAGGAGCGCTTGTGGAACTGAAAGAGGTCAGTGTCACCTCCATAGTACCTCTCCCAACCGAGCTGAGTTAGAATTTGCTCTAGGAAATCGTAGGACGCAACCGCTCGTCCACTCGGCAGGTGAACCAGCGCCTTCCTCCTAGAAGACCCTCCACTATAGGAAGACCTTCCTTCGCTCGTCTCGGCACCCGGGTTCTCGACTAGCCTGATCACGCCATTGCCCTTGAACTTCCATACTCCCGACATTTCGGATTAATTACTCGTCTCTAGCTCGGAGTGGATGAGAGGTGTTTCTGGTTTGTAATGAAGTGGAGGGGATGTATATATAGTGGGGGAATTTGAAGGGGTAGGAGAAAAAAAACAAGTGGGAAATACTCTTGGGAGTGGAAGAAGGTAGGGTAGTACTAATGATGGGTATGTTTTTGGGAATAGAATCTGGATGATGTGGGGCCCAGATATTAGGGTTTTATAAATGACAAGGGAACAAATGATGGGCCATTTGCCATCCGTGCGTTAGTTAGGTCTCGAGAGAATCTTGAGATGTAGTGAAAGTGTAAAGTAATAGTTGACACCTTGTGTCACAAAAAAACACCAATGATTATTGGAGAGAGTTGATTCAAATAGTAAATAGTTAGATTTATTTTAGAAGGTATTGATTAATTTTGAAAATGTAAAATATATTTTTGAGAAAATTATTCCTAAATAAGTGAGGACAATACTCAAATCTTTTCACCTTAAATTCACAAGAAAAAAAACTAGAATCATTTTTATCACAAGTCATTGAATTAAGCTCCGGAGTTTTTATAGCAGAATCTATGCAGGACATGATTTAATATTGATCCATTCTCACGGAATGTATCAATTCGTACGACGGGATATGAAAATGTTATCCTCCATGGACATAATGGACGTAGACAATTGTCACGCTTTTCGTCCACAACGAACTTACATAGTTAAACTCGGGGTTAGATTCGATGAGGACATATTTATTCCAAGAAATTTAAAGATATTGATTTGTATGTGTAGTTATATTTTTTTTTATTGATTTGTATGTATAACGATATTAATTTATCCTAATATTAGTTTGATTATATAGTGATATCAATTTATTTGTGAAATAATAATAATTTTCATGTATAATTTCACCTTTAATTTTCACCAAATACATTGTGGTTAAATTATGGAATGGAATCTTGATTCGGGGGAGGGAGGTGGAGGAAATATGGTACTACAACGACGTGTAATAATATTAGGATAAGTTATAGATGTAGAAAGTCAATCATGCAATTGTAAAAAGGTTGTTCCTAGGCACCCACTCATGTCACGAGACGTCCACATGAAGATTGCGAGAGCTGGACCTCCAATATCTTTCCAACTCCCCCGAAGCTCTTCTTTCTGTGTCAAGTTGTTGGATGTTACAAAAAGTGACTTTTCCCACTAATCCAATTAAAGGACCAGTCGACCAGATTCCTAATAACATTCACACACATATTTACTCTACTTAGATAGTATAATTGCAATTCACCAAAAAAAGATAGTATAATTGCATATAAACCGTTCCGAATTCTCTAAATTTTAACGAGCGTGAAATAAAAGTGAGACAAAAATTTTCACACAAAATTTTAATGCAATTAAATCATTCTTTTATACATAACACCTGTAATTAAGTATGTAATAAGCATTTTATCAATTCTACTGCGGTTTCTATTCCAATTTACAGCTTCAGTTTTAGCATATAACAGTTGACTGACTGTTGAATCGAAATTTTTTTAGTTTAAATATTTGATATTTCTTTTAAAAAATTACTCAAAAGGATCGACTATTTTTTCAGAATAGCTACATTTCATAATCTAATTGGTGAATTTTTTATGCTGCGTGATATATAATTCTTAGGATCATTAATTGAATATGAGTTTTTTGTTTCATTAGTAAGATATTTGTAATATCCCCTTGTTGGTATTAATTAATCTAATAACTTTCTCCCTGCTTTTTGATTTTACGCGTTATGGGTCGAAAAGCTACTAAGCTGACATCGTAAAGGCAATTTTAGTCCTCTAGTTACTAATATCAAATAGGGACTCTCAAAAAGGAACTCTCAAGCCTTTCTCTGGTTTACAAATTCAGTTTTTTCTCACAACTATCAAATTCATCTCAGCTCAATTATTATTTTTTAAATACAGTTATTGTATCAAATTCATATATGATTTCAAACAAACATAAAAACGATAAAAATAATTCTGAACTAACCAAAATAAGAATTTTGTGAAATAAAATATTACACATAAATATTTTGAATTGCAAATACAATGGAATTGGAAGTAAAATAGAATTTAAAGGTTATGGTTTAGGTTTATAGTTAGAGTTGAAGGTTAGAATTATGGATCATGGTTTATATTAAGTTGCCTTATTCTAATCAAAATTACACAAATACATGTGTACATAAGTTTTTTCAATTACATAATTTTTCTCAAATTATATAATTTAAACAACATAAAATTATTGTATACAATTAATTTTATAAATTATTATAGAATCTTAGTCCGAACACAAAATATTGGATAATTGCATACAAATAATTGGATATTTACATCCAAATAATTTATTAAATTGAATAATTACATACAAACAATTTTATAAAATTATTAAAAACATAGAAAAATATTTCATTCAAATGAAATGGTGCAAATTGGTATAATTTTTTTAAAAAAGATTTCAACAATTTTTTAAAAATAAAATTGTAAAAAAATACAAAGAAAATTGCGTGGCACTCTCAAGATTCAGACCTTTCATACGAGAAATACGTTGAATAGTTAAAGATTTAAAAGCTAAATATTTAATAGCTAAACCACAACACGCCATGTGACAAAATCGTCACTGTGGCGCAAGCTCGTCAGGAGAACCCTGACGAGCGATTGCACGATCCCATGTGAATGGTATTAGGACATCACGGTTTTGATTTTCAGCTAGAAAAAGATATCGGACGTTGAAACAGGTTTATTTTACGTGGCCAACAATGTTAAAATTGTACGTGCGGTGCTAATATATACACTTGCATTAATTTGGATTAATCATTGAGGTGTCTATTTGTTCAGCGGGCCATCAACTTTTGGCGTGAGACAAATCACAACCTGGAACTTTGCAAATAAGAATTATAAGTACGTTTAAGAATTGAATAATGAATTTTTATCAATCTAACCCCTTGCGTCATCCGGTTAAAAACGTTTGCCAACACTTCAGGTTTGTTTGAAACATATATTAAAATCAATAATTATTTTTTAAGAAGTATAATTTAGTCACAACGTACAAATATCTTTACCATATTGCACAAGGAAAACAACCCAAAAAAGTGGAAGATTCACTTGTAGCACCAGTAGAAGATCCAGCCCTGCCAAGTGGGATGGATTCACTTCATTCCCAAATTCGCATGTTTTCAATGCAGTCAATTGGAGAGTCACACCCCAAGTAGTCGATTGGCAATGCAATCAATTTGTTCGAAAGTGTGCATTTTTTTAAATCTATTTATATACAATTGAAAATTTTAAGATAATAAACTTTTAAGATAATAAAATTTGTAGTCCAACGTCACAAGGGTGGGGAGGGATTTGGAAAGTCCAGGATTCGATTCCTGGCACGTTGTAATAGAATAGGTATTAGAATATGATCTAAAAATAATAATTAAGATAATAAATATGTAAATTGCACATATAGATTTAATATATATCTAAATTAACGAATCACGTTCATTATTATCCTTGTATGATTTAGGGGTATATTGAAGTAGTGCATTGCCAATTTTAATAATGACTGATTATTAATTAATCTAAAAGATTCATCACTTTAAAATTATGGGTCATATAGTCAATTCAGACAAAATGATCGGCAGCCATCGGAGTAGCTCTCACGAGGACCACAAGCCTAAGTTTCCAGTTATCATTTCAAGCTCTAATCAATTAGGATGGTCTCGCAAAGACACAGGTGTCTGCTGCAATGTGTGTATCCACATGAGATCACATGGGCAGAACTGGTCCCTTTGGACCCTTAGTCTTGTCAAATCTATCGGTACCCATGGACACTTGATTCTTGATTCCGGTTAACCAGTACTGGTCTACGAGAATAAAAAAAATGAAATATTAATAATAAAACTATTTCTTTGGTCTATATTTATACACCAACGTTCCAATCCAAACAAAATTGAAATTTGTGATCCGGAATCATTGAATAATATCTGCTTGTCAGGGGTAATAATTTTGGATCAGGTGCATTAATGGCGCTGATTAGAGTGATGGAAATATTGTTTTGTCATAATATATGACCCTTTTCTGGATATCCTCAGTTATGTCTACTTGATTAGAGTGATAAAAATATATTATTATACATATATTAGTGTAATACCTTTGTCGCTATCTCTACGTAACGTCTGTTTAGATCACATTTTAGAGTAAATAACTAGACCAAAAAATCTAGAGAATCTAAGCAGTACCGTGTGTACATGCTTCTCCACGCGGACACTTGACCCGTTGCGTGAAAGTAAACGAGGCACTTTTCCTCTCCTCGTTGAAGAAAGGAGATAACATAAAAAGTGATTGCGACTAATTGGTTTAGAAAATAATAAAATTTAAATAATGCTTGAATTATCCCTAAATACTTTAAAAAAATATACGATTCTGAAATTTTATAATTTTAAAATATTAAGAAGAATTAAATAAATTTGATTTAATGTAGATCATAGACTATAAAGGTACTTTTTTTTAAAGCAAAAGTGGACCACAATATGTAAAAGATTGGGGACGACATACACTTTTACCCCAATTTTTACCAATTTTAAGACTCACCATTAATTTAGAAAATAACATATTATAATAATTGAATATACTGGATCATATTTACACGTACTAGACTGTCATTGAGATAAACATGATGTTTTACGCAACCCACGGGAATATAACAATTAGCAGGAATATATCTTAACGGTAAATTTCAAAGGGCTATAAAATTCTACACGTAACCAAAAATAAAACTGAAGAGTTAAAATAGAATGGATTTGGAATTCACGGGTAAACACATGTGAGGAAAGTTGTGGATAAAATAAGTTGAATACAATTTTCTATTTGATAATAGTAAAATGATATACTCAGTTATGCTAAAATGGTTTATTTAGATTACTGTGAATAAAAAACTGGATAAATAATTTACATGGTTATGATAAAATAGTTTTATTAATTTTTCTAATTACAATAAAATGGCATACCAAATCAATCCTTCGGGACCCATCCTGAAATGAGCCTTCGAGGACCAAATACAGTCTCAGTAAAAAAAAAAAATACTTAATGAGAAAAGATGATTCCGTTTATTTTTTGTTACTATTAGTTAATGATTTCAGGAGGTATAGATGCCCATTATAATTGCCCCTTGTATGCGCATCATTTTATTAATATAGCGTTACGGTCACTACTACTACGAGGTTATTTGCGGTTAGCCAAGAATATTGAATTTGAATAATATAAACGTATTAAATCTAAAAAATCTAGAGCAATAATTTTAAATCCGATTTAACGGGTTTAATTAATATTATCTGGTTAGAGGAAATGAGTTAATTGGGCGGAAAGGAAGCAATATAAATTAATGGCAACGCTTTCTTTTTGGAGGTGGGTTGCCTACGTAAACAGCTTTTACATGCCATCGATACTATATACATTACACTAGTCGATCTTTTAAAAGAATTCCCTTCGAAAAATATTTTTTAAAAGGATTTATCGAAGTATCAATATGCCAATAAGATTCCTCTTCATTAATCTATGGATTAACAGTTTTTCATAAAGCAAGATGGGTGTAATTGCACCAACCGACTATTGTAATTAATAAGATGCGGAACAACATCATTGGTGATAAGTGCGTTATGTGACCATATTCATAACCACAGCGTATATTATACAAAAAATCATACCAGTGTCTATTTGTTCGTGCCGAATATAATGAGAACATGTTTGGGTTAAAAATAGTTAGGTTTATATATACTTCTTTTCGTTAAGACTTTTCCAAGATTGTTTGGTGTAAT
>SOPF01017743.1:0-24018 GCA_012979155.1 Hypericum perforatum
ATAAACACATGATCATATAAAACAAGTGAAATAAAAACCACAGAAGGAAACTCGTAGGACATACATATATGGATGACCAGAATATTTTACAAATAAGCTTGATCAAATCAGCAACTTCAAGAGAGGGGTTTGGGATCTGAACAAGCCGATTAAAGATGTTGAGAAGATGTGGGAAAGTTGCATCAACAACGTGGTAAACAGGTGTTCTCTCCTCATCTGACTTGAACCTAACATAAATAACAACAAAGAACGAGGTCATAAACCCATGCAATGATTGTCTCTGAACAACCTAATGGAGCAGAATCAGCTCAAAACAGACATCCAGAGCTGCAAAGCAATGTTTGGTTGGGTGTAGAATTCTTGGTGGAAAGCATGATTTAGATTCATGTTTCCATGTTTGGCTGATTATATATGAAGAATTATTTGATTAATTCAATAGTTCCTCATTCTTTTTTAATCAAGATGCAAATAAACGAACTTAAAGATACTCCTTTGTTGGGTCAAGCAACCTTATAAACGTGCTTTAAATTTAAAGGTCTTTTATTACAACTAGAGGAAGTTTCTATAAAATTTAATGGATTTCATCAAAATAAGAGCAGGTATCAATCCAGATCAATTGAATTTGAGAATAATTTTTATAAAAAAACTGATTTTTGGGTCAGCATTGAATTCACTAGCAAATGAATTTCCTAAGTAGTTCAAGCATTCATTTGTCTCAGTAAGATTATACTAACTCGTATTTGCGTGAAAGAACCCTCAAAACAAACAAGGCTCCATAAACTTGCTGATCTTGAAGGTTATGCTTGATCCAGTCAAGAAGGTGAGGCCACTGCTCAGGGTAATCTGCATGGATGATAGTCTTGAGGCACTCACCCAACTGTGCCCTGCAAATCATTACACCCCGCTCATAACCACCAATTACGACAACCCGAACCACACGAGACAATTAGCCACACAACACTACCTCAACAACGGAGGAACCTGAGTCACAAAAACAAGGATGTGATCCCTCACCACATCCTTATCACTCCTCGAAATTTTGGATGGCTCACCTGCAGCCGGAGTTACCCGAAAACAACAAAAACGACAATTATATTGACTATTGTCTTAGAAGATGAATTGTGATGTAGAATTTCTCAAACTAGCAAGTTTACTACAAACTAGTATCTTATTTATATAATTGAATTCTCCAAGTATGCATAAGTATAAGCTTTTATTCAAAAATATCACTCTACGCGAAAAATCGGTCCCGACTAGAGACCGCCAAAACAGATGATACTCTCATACCAGGGTCAATCGGGGCCCAGTTCTTGCCGATGAAGTTCTTAAAATGAATACTGGCGCTCTGGCGGACTCCCAAGTCGCAATTATTATCGACGATTATCTGAAGCAGCCTCACCAGATGCTGCGGCGTGTACTGAATCTGCATCCACTCATCAGGTACACGTGGAATTAGAATTCGAAAAAAATCCGAATAAACGAAATCGAATCGGCAGAGAGAGAGAGAGAGAGGGAGGGAACCTGGGAGAGGCTGAGCTCGGCGGCTTTCCGTTCGTCGGGGTTGTGGCTGAGGGCCGCTTGGAGGACCACGGCCAGGCTCTGGAGATCCATCGTAAGGTCGTCGGAGTACTAAACCCTAGGCGCGAGCTAGGGTTTAGCGCGCCAAGGGAGAAAAGGGTCGAGAGAGAGAGAGAGCTAGAGAGCGTAGAGGGCGGAGGTGCGTGCGTGCGGTAGTATTTAAATGATTAGGGTTTTAAGATTGATTATTCGGAGACTGCATTGTTTTTGTCTTTCCAATTAATGTATCCTCGCCTCGGAAGTTACTGTCTTTTTAATTTCCTATTATTATCAAATTCTATTGCATACAAAATTATAGTTCTAACTTCTACCAAGGACCGAATTTGAGTTTCATTATAACTCATGAAACAATTTATTATAATTGACCGAATTATTTGATTATTTAAGACAATTTTAACAGGTTTTAAATTTTTTAGATCAAATTTAACTCCTGCTGATAGAAATTTTCTGAGATTTTTCTAAAGGAAAAAGACTAGATATATTCATAATCAACAAATATTTATATTAATTTATGATTGATTGCCTTATTATATAATATATTTCATTTTAGATTTACTTAAAACGTAGCAGTGTTAAATATAACTTTTGACTCTTTAATTTCTCATATCTTGCTCAATTTTAAATTAATCATACGTTTTTCAATATTGATATAAAGTATATAAATAACAAAATTATAAATATTTTTAAGTTAACCTATAATGTCGTCGTCACTGGACAAGTTACTTGTCTTCCGTGAGTGATGTTTATGTCGGAGCGGAGGCTCTTCTCGACTTCTCCCACTTAGTTACTGTTATGGTCCAGTCGTTTTACACGCGCTCCGATCGAGGACCTTAGCCTATTATGCGTCGTCTTTGCTGTGTGTCGCTTGTTGCGACATTCCAAAATCCAAACCACGCAGCTCCTCTTAGTAGTAATCATTATCGTACCCAAAATTTCCTACTCTTTAATTTGTTTCATCAATTATTTTATTGTCTTCTTGAAAATATAATTGATCGGCGATGATACAACCCGGAAGCGATGGGAGTGGATTATTGGGGGACAAGGAGATTGTCTCAATATAGGATCAAGGATATTTTGATATAATATCTAGTCACTAAAAACAAAGTTAAATAAATATCTAATTTTTTTTTCTCTCGTCTTAAAAACAACTTCCTCATAAATTTTATTTCTTTCTTTATCACCACTGTTCCCAACATCACCTTCGACATACTCACTCTCTCTTTCACTATCACCTCTGAACCACCGTCTACGTCGTATCACTATCTATCAACAGTAGTCGTTTATTTGGTCTGTCCACCCATCTTTGTCATCATTGTCATAATTAACATCCACGTCACACCATCGTCCACCCATCATCACCAGTCTCTTTTTGGTTTGTCCACCAAATCATAAATCCTAAATAGTTAAAATCTTAAACCCAAAAATCACAGAAACTAATGTCACTATACTAATGAACTAGAGACATAACACTAATCAGTGTCACGCACTGCATAAACTAGTATCACGCACGATATAAATCAAGGACATGCATGATACCAGACAATGTCTCACACACGACACAAATCAATGTCAAGCACTATACAAACCAATATCATGCATAACACAAACTAACATCACACACGACATAAATCAATGTCACGTACTACACAAACCAATGTCACGCACGATATAAATTAATGTTATACATGAAAAAAAATCAATGTCATGCATGACACAAATTATTATTAGGCACAACATAAATCAATATTAGGCACGACACTAAACAATTTCACACGCAATATAAATTAATGTTATGCACGACACAAATTATTATCGTGACACACAAAAATTATTATTCTTCACGTATGAAAAATATTACTGTCACGCATCTCGTCGTCGTCACCTATTTTTAATATTTTTCTTATTTCTTCTACCTTGTCGTCACTCTCCTCTCCCACCACCATCTCTGACTCACCAACATATATGATCTATCACTCTTACCACCACCTTCAACCCACTACCACCTTCGACCCATCCACTCCCTCCATGACCATCTCCAGCATTGAGACGGTGCTCGTGGATGTGGCAGAGACGATCGACGACTGACGTAAGTGCGTTGGTGGTTGAAGTTTGGTTATTTTAGTGTTCTCACGTCAATTTAAAAATTGAAAAACAACAATATTAAGGTTCAACAACAAGTATGGAAGAAGAAGAACAACCCAGTTCGTAAGAATACATAATCTATTTTTTTTTTCAAATAGTTTACCAATCGATTGTTTGAACGAGAGATATGGATCAAACTACAAAGAGATAAAGTCGAAAAATCCCTACGAATATTAGAGAGAAAAAAACTCAAGTTTTCAATCAACAATAGGATCCTTACTATAAAAGAAGCAGCTCACCTAGTAGGAGCACGTCGGCGCGGGAAAGATCCGCTAAAATTTTCGGGGGAGAAAGCCCCCCCGCCTTCCCCTCTCTCTCCAAAGTCCAATCCTATCCTCCATTTTCTTTTTCTATTTTCTATTTTCCATTTTCCAATTTCCTCGATTATTTTAAACCCTAACCCTACTCACTCCAATTTTTTTTCCAACATCTCCCAAAACCCTTCCCGCCCGAATTAATCGCGAGGGAGACCAAAAGAGAAGAGGAAACCTTTAACTTCCCTTTCTCTCGCACATGTCATTCCTCGGCGACAAGATCCGCCGGCCGCCGCAGCTTGACGGGCCCGAGGAAGCGATCGACGCGCCGCTCCGGTACGCGCCGCTGGACCGGGTGTACTCCGCGGCCTCCCTCTGCGTGGGGTCCTCCAATGTGATGTCTAAGAAGGTGAAGGCCCGGAAGCTGCTCGACCCCGATCAGCAGGACGCCGAGCTTCCCCACTTCGATCGCAAGCGGCCCCCGCTTTGCCACGTGTACTCCCGATGCTACAGGAAACGGCCCAGGGAGGCTCATTCTTTCTTCGACGTGCTGCTCGCCCGGGAGGCGGCTGAGAAGAAGAGGGCAAGGATTGGGGATAGTGAATTGGTATTGGGGGTTCGCTCGGGATCCTTTCGGGAGCAGGAGAGGTCGAAGCCGAAGGACAGCGTGAACAATGCTGCTGTGTGCAGTAATTTGCATGGAAAGAAGCTCGACTCCCAAAAGAATTCTAGCAAAGACTCCAAAAGATGGGTCAGGTTGTTCCTCCATTTAGTTGAACACCAAACTTTGTGAACCATATGAATTAGGAAGTAGCTAAATTAGTTCCTTTTTTAGGGAGCGACATATTGTGGTTTGATTGAGAATTGGAATTGTTTTGTATGTGTTTTTTAGGTTGAGAGTGGACGATGTTAGGCCAACCGTGTTCGTGGGATTACCGTGCAAGGTGTACATAGGCTCCATACTTCATAGTTCTTGTTTCTTTTTCTTTTTGGAGCGTGATCCAAATGCTACATATAGAGGCATCTTGCTGTTCTTGATAAAAGTTGGCTACTTGTAGGTATATTGGCCACTGGATGCTGATTGGTACACCGGGCGCGTTGTTGGCTATGATTCTGGGGCTCACAGACATTGTGTAGGCCCTTCGTGCTGCGCTCTTTACTTTTTGAGAGAATCAATCATGTGTTTTTACTGATTATGCGGAGCGGGTCACACATTGCAGATTAAGTACGAAGATGGTGATAAAGAGGATATAGTTCTTTCCAATGAGAAGATAAAGTTTTTCATTTCTTCCAAGGAGATGGAGAATTTGAACCTCCGTCTCTCTGTGAAATCGACACATGGTGAAGATAATGATTATGATGAGATGGTTGTTATGGCTGCTAGTCTAGATGACTGCCATGATCTTGAGCCTGGAGATATCATATGGGCAAAACTTACCGGTGTGTTCCAACAATTTTTTCTAGAATCTGATGCCAGCTCGGTCGAGTACTTGAGTTCTTTCATGTTGTTACTGTGGCTTAAACATTGAACTTGGATAAGAAATACCTCAGAAAGCATGTAGGATGCAAAGTCCTTCAAGTAGCGCAATGAGTGAATTAATATCGTCATTTCCTAGTTATTATTAATATTATTATTATTATTATTATTAATTTCAAGTTTCTGTTATTCTTGTTGTTTTTCCAAATTGTACTTCCTTGTTTTACTGTTTGGCTTGCTGGAAATATGCTCTCGCCATGGCAGAAAGGAAATTGAGATATGGAGACAACCACTAATCTGTAGCACCTTCTATGGAATACTGAGAGTGACTATCTATATGTCTCTCTTATTTATTTATAGTTCATAAAATGCGAGCTTAGATATGTGTCAGAAAGTTCTCACTGGATGATATTGTTCTCATCATTGTAAAACTTATTTCTTCTTAAACCTGCTACGGCTATCCAGTGGTATGTGTGGCATATTGTGTTGAAACTTGAGTTGAGCAAGCTGTAGCTGATAGTTTTTTTAGGTTTTCTTGGTTAATGAAAACAGAAAGATGTACATGGGACGCAGTTCTTGATTCTTGATGATGTTTTTGATGCTTTGCTGTAAATTTGGTGCATATGCTTTTGTAAAATGTACAATGCAAATTCGTCTTAATTACCCAAACCTTTTTTCTATTCTCGTAGGATATGTTATGTGGCCAGCAATTGTGGTTGATGAATCACTCATTGCTAACCGGAAAGGTTTAAACAAAATTTCAGCTGGAAGCTCAGTACTTGTGCAATTTTTTGGTACGCATGATTTTGCCAGGTTTGTGAATGTTCATCTCTTCGGAAACAGTTACCATTTTGCTTCAGACTGCTTTTTGGAAGAGTGACTTGTCATTGAAGGTCAATTTCATGGTCTAATTTTTTTTATAAAAGAGGAATTCATGGTGTGAAGTTAGTTGACAAAACTTTCAACTGTGTGCTTGTTTTCTTCTCACTCCTTATCTCAGGGTTAAGCCAAAGCAAGTAATTTCGTTTCTCAAAGGACTGATTTCTTCTTTCCACCTTAAGAGCAAGAAAGCTCAATTCATTCAAAGTTTGGAAGAAGCTAAAATGTAAGTTCTTGTGAAAGCTTTTGTTCCATAAAAATGTGGCATTTCACTTTTTCTGTTTCAGTCTTATTATCTAGGCATAGTATGGTTCATCTGAATCATCCGTTGAATGTTGCTTTGTCTGTATCACTGACTTCAATGATTATTCTTTGCACTTAAACTTATTCCTGAATCAACAGTTCGACAACAAGTTCGTTTGCATCTGTCTCCACCAATTTGTTTCAGTCATTTTGTAAGCTCACAGATAATCAATGGAAAAGTATGATGGTTTTCAGTAGCTGTTACAGGCGTTGTGACAGATAATATGCATATGCTTTTCTATCTTTGCAAGCTTAGATGGTGGCTATTCCTTTGTGCAGGTATCTAAGTGAACAGAAACTCCCTAGAAGAATGTTAATGTTGCGAGATGATCTGAAAGATGGTTCTTGTGAGAGTGTCAGTTCTGATGATGAAGGGAGTACAGATTCAGATGAAGATTGTATAGAAGATCAAGGAATTAAAAAGATACTGGAGGGCCTTAGAACTTCTCCATATGTCATTGGAGATTTGCAAATCATAAGTCTTGGTAATCAAACATGGAACAAGCTGTGTCTTTTGGCCAATTACTGAAATTTAGTATTTAGCAAGAAATAACGGAAATTTAGTATTTTGCAGATCACCACGGTTGTACTTATGTTTAATCCTTTATTTAACCTTAGGACTTCTTTTTTCTGTAAATATTGAGACCGAGAATAGCAATACCCATAATTTCTCTCTTTCTTTTATCAAATTTGTTTGAACGAATCTAGGTACAACCAACCAACAATTGCTGGATTCTTGTGGTGAAGTTGTCTCTTGGATGTATAAATTGATCTGAGATAGATAATAATACTCAAGCCTGACATAGTGCTGCAAGTGTTCCTTCCTAAATAAAAGGACGTGCTTTAGATGCCCTTAACTTTGCTAATCTGCATAATTTCTGTATCCAGGCAAGGTTGTCAAAGATTCAGAATACTTTCAAGATGATCGATTCATCTGGCCTGAAGGTTATACTGCATGGAGGAAGTTCACTTCCATATCAGGTCCTTTCTAAAGAGTTGTTTTGCAGATTTTTCTTGAAGTTAAATTGTATAAAGTTTGCAAATTGTATCCATATTTTTTATCTCTTTCTTTAATCCATGAATGTTGTGCCATTTAGATCCGGGGGTCTGTACGTTGTATAAGATGGAAGTGTTGAGAGATGATGAATCAAAGATTCGGCCTCTATTTAGAGTTACCTTGGAGAATGGAGAGCAGGTAAGTGGGATGCCGCTGAACTGAAATTTACGTGATGTTCTTTTTCATGATTGTCTGAACATTTATGCTACTCGTAGTCTAATATTTTAGTAAACTATTTGAACTAACATTTTCTGAGAACTGGTAGGAGTGTTTCAGTGGTGAATTTTGTCTTGTTATTCAATTAACAAGCTTTAAATGCTAGCGGCTGACACCTTCTGCCATAAAACAACTAGGTGACCCTTAGCCTTGTTATTTTTGGACGTAATTGATCAAACTTTAGTTAAATGCACCTTTTACACCATATCTGGCAGACCGGGGCTTGTTGTAATCATTGGATATTCTTGTCATAGCTTATCTGATATATATATATATATATATATATTTTTAAATATCTAAAGATCGAATTAATGCAGTGCCCTTTTATCATTACTCACCTTCTTGTGCTTGGCCTGCGTCAAATACATCTTGCTTATTTTTTCCTATAAATTGCAGATCAAGGGACCCACTCCTTCTGCTTGCTGGAATAAAATATACAAAAGAATAAGGAAAGCACATGATAGTAGTATGGGCATTGCTGCTGAGGATGGAGAAGAACGGATATACGGATCCGGAACTGACATGTTTGGTTTCTCCAATCCCGAGGTTGTAAAACTAATAAAGGTAAATGTCATCTGTGTGGTGGAAGGTTTAATGTTGATCAATTATTACCAACCATTTAATTTAAGTGATTCTCCATGCACCATCGCTTTTATGTTCAACTTTTCTAAATCATTTTCTTTTTATGATTGATAATGACTGTCCTTGTTCTTGTCCACATTTGTTATTTCGAATTAGCTTAATGTACGTTGAAGGATTAATGTTGAATCAGCTTTTTGTTTTATGTTTTCCTCACTGATTGTACATTTTCATCACTATTTATTATAGCAGGGAGATATTTGTTTTGTCCCTACTGCAAGGAATCTTTTGCTCTTTGCTGACTTAGTTTCTTGTATGTTAATGATAATTAATGGTCCTGATGACAGGGTTTATCAAGATCCAAAGTTTCTTCAAAATTGTCTACATGCAAGTTAACCTCGCAGCGCTATCAAAACTTGCCAGCTGGTTACAGACCTGTACGAGTGAAGTGGAAAGACCTTGACAAATGCAATGTATGCCATATGGATGAGGTAAGAATAGATGTTTTAAGTTATTGCTGTCCTTTCTTTTGTTTTGTCAAAGGAGGATTTCATTCAAAAGAAACCTGTTATTTATAAGAAATGTTTCCGATCATGAGGCATCTCCAAAAGAGTTAATTTTATCTTGAAGGAAAGAAGTGAGGGTTAATCACCCACATAAACCATTATATGGTGGTCTGATGCCCATTGAAAAACACATTTGCTTTTTTCTTCAGACAAACAAATTAGTGACAAATAGAATAAACCACGTTAGCAATCTCCATTCAAAGCAAAATAATCACAGGCTGTCCTGATCCTCTCTTCGTAACTGAACCTAAAACCACAGATACAGACACATGTTCTCTTAAGTACGTCTCTCAACTTGTTAGGCCACCCACAAGGGACTATGTGTTATTAGATGAAGAATTTCTTGCTGACTTAAACCAAGACAATCTTAGGACCCGTCTGTTGTTTTTCCTTGCTTCTTTCCAGAATATCAGGGAACAATTTTTAACAAAATTACTCAACAATGATCAAAATTCCATAGTATGCCGTTTTATTTGCTATACGTCTTTGGCTGTCTCGCCACTTTGGTTATGTGGTTTGTGCTTGCTGTTGATATTCTTTTTGTCATTTTGGCACCTATGTACTTCTGTACCTTGTTAGAAGCTTAAGGTTTCTGACTCCGTTTCCTTTTGTTAGGAATATGAAAACAATTTGTTTCTGCAGTGCGATAAATGCAGAATGATGGTGAGCACTTTCTGTTTTTATGGTTTCATTTAGTAGACCGACAGTGGTATAAAATGTTTTTAAGTCTGAAATGCAACTTTCTTGTCTTTGTTTTTAAATGATGTTTATATAGGTCCACGCACGATGCTATGGTGAACTAGAACCCGTTGACGGTGTATTGTGGTTTTGCAACTTGTGCCGTCCTGGTGCTCCAAACCCTCCACCACCTTGCTGCCTTTGTCCTGTTATTGGTAAGTCACTATTTGATTGTATTCTGCCATATGCACTGATGGATTGAACATTGTCACCTTTGCACTGACTTTCTTTAGGTGGTGCTATGAAGCCAACTACTGATGGGCGTTGGGCTCATCTGGCTTGTGCCATCTGGATACCTGGTGAGGCTCTATCCTGAGCTTCATTTCGATCTTGTATTTTCCTGGCGAGCATTGACTAATTTTTGCTGTGGCAGAAACTTGCTTATCTGACATCAAGAAGATGGAGCCAATTGACGGGCTTAAAAGAATCAAACGGGTAATTTTGTATACTATGTTGTCTAGATCAAGAAAATGGGGGTTGGGGAGGGTGGGTGTGTGGGGGGGATGTTTGTGACTCTGTCAGTCACTTTCTAAAGTAATCTGAACTTCCACAATCTGCAAATACGTTTTTATTATTGTGTTTTAGCTCTAGTCTTGTCTTTTTATGGACTATTTTCAAATTGTGATTTTTTATTCTGTTATCCATAGATCCTCTTCTGTCAGTCTTTTGGATCGTTTACTCGGCATCTCTTTATGTTTCACAGGATCGCTGGAAGCTCTTATGTACCATCTGTGGTGTTGGTTATGGGGCTTGTATTCAAGTAAGTATTGTACTCTTGTTTACCAGATACATAATGTACAATCTGTACTGACAAAAGCCTGACTGAATTCTGTTCTCAGAAGCATCTCGAAGCATCACTGCATAATCTGACCATTATTTAGCTTTAGTGCTTCTTATGCAGTTTCTTGCTTTTCATCATTCTGATCTGTTTCCTGTGGCAGTGCTCAAATAATGCTTGTAGGGTAGCATATCATCCCCTATGTGCACGTGCTGCTGGCCTATGCGTTGAGGTACCTTGTCTGATCTTTCTTATTAATCAGGATTATTTTATTAGGTTTTGCACTGCAGGATAGTTGCTACTATGTAACAGGAAACAGCATTATAACTGTTGTTTCTAATTTAATCATTTTTGTAGCTTGAAGACGAAGACAGACTCCATCTCCTTTCAGTTGATGATAATGACAATCAGAGCTATCATTTTATCTCCTTTTGCAAGAGGCATAGAGCCGCCACACAAGATCGTTTAATGCCAGATGAACGAATTGGTCAGGTCGCTCATCGATGTGCTGACTATGTGCCCCCTTGCAATCCATCTGGCTGTGCACGCACTGGTATGATTTTTTATTTTTTTTGCATAATGTTGTGAAACTTATTTTCCTTTTGAGCTAGAACTAACTTTAAATTGTTCAAGGTAGGATGCCTATTCTTTCTTCACCTGATTGTAAATAAAGTTATGCCTAGACAGGCATATACTATAAGGAACTCCATTTGTTGATTGCTGAGTAATCAATTTGGAAACAGTTGTGGAGCCAGAATGCCTTGTTGGACAAATTTAATTGTCAGAATTACTCTGCTGCAGTAAACTAGTAAATTTTTTATTTCTTGTCATGTCTTCTCTGATTCAGCTAGCTTTTTGCCGCCGATTGAATTTATTATTTTTGCAAACTCCAGGGGTAGACTATTTTGTTGAATACACAAAGATTGAAAAAATCTGACTGTGTGAAAGAAACTGGTGATTGATAAGAGTGATTGATCAGAGAATTAAGATCACAGAAATTACTATAACTGCACGCTGACTTCAGAACCTCATCCATTTTTTATCTTTTGTCCTGACAGAGCCTTATGACTATTTCGGAAGAAGGGGGCGCAAGGAACCTGAAGCCCTGGCAGCTGCGTCATTGAAACGCTTGTTTGTGGAGAATCAACCTTATTTGGTTGGTGGTCACAGTCAACATGATTTATTAGGCGGCACACCAGCTTCAGGAGGAGTTGCTGGCTCTAGATTTTCTGCTAGTCTTCAAAGATTAAAAGCTTCACAACTTGATGCTCCTATTGAAATTCTCTCCATGGCAGAGAAGTATAATTTCATGTTTCAGACCATCAGAAAGAGATTGGCATTTGGTATGCCCCTGGCCTTTACAAAATCGTATTATGTAGAATGCCAGCAATCTGTATTGAAAAATGGGTATCTTTGTAACATATCAGCATCTGATAGCCAAAATCAAGTTTATATCCGTTAAGAGTAAGTTAGTAGGGAACCTCTACAGCTCATTGATTTGACTTGAAGTCATTTTTATGGTAAATTTTATGTTGCAGGAAAATCCTCAATTCATGGATTTGGAATTTTTGCAAAGCATCCACATCGTGCTGGAGATATGGTACTTATTCTGTGAATTAATGAGCACTTTTTTATGTAGTTTATAGGCGGAGACTGTTGTAATCCTCTATCTTGTAGGTGATAGAATATATTGGAGAACTTGTTCGACCTCCAATAGCCGACAGGAGAGAACGACTTATATACAATTCCTTAGTGGTATGTTTCTTGTTCTAATAGCTTTACTAATCTTTATAATGTGATAGTGTCTGTTTATATATTGTTGCTGTCAATTTTATTTTTTTAACTCCTCCAAGAATTGTAATTGGTATATTCATACTTGCAACTTCCAGGGTGCTGGGACGTACATGTTCCGAATCGATGATGAACGAGTAATTGATGCAACAAGAGCAGGAAGCATAGCTCATTTAATTAATCATTCATGTGAGGTATGTGTCGACATTGATGTGCATTAGATTGTAGCTTTGTCAAATGTTAAATGCAGTACCGTAGACTGTTCCACTGCAGCTCACCTTGTTCCTAGAGGCATGCATGTCTGCTCTAAATTATGTTTCGCATTCTTGTGACTTTAGTGCGCTTGATGTGTATTTTTAAAGTTCCAATTCATTTAAGTTTCATATTCTGCAGCCAAATTGCTATTCACGGGTAATAAGCGTCAATGGAGATGAACATATTATTATATTTGCAAAGAGGGATATAAAGAGATGGGAAGAACTCACATACGATTACAGGTTTCCTCTGATCCTCCATAAGTATTCATTACTTGACTTCTCTGGGTGCTAACTTTGTCCTGTTTCAGGTTCTTCTCCATTGACGAGCAGTTATCGTGCTATTGTGGCTTTCCACGTTGTCGTGGTGTTGTTAACGATGCAGAAACAGAGGAGCAAGCAGCAAAGCTCTATGCCCCTCGCAGTGAATTAATTGATTGGAAGGACTGGAAAGAAGAATGAATAGTCAGAGTAAGCTACATATTAACTGTTTTTCTTACTCGTCTGGCTGGTTTGCTTTAAACCTGTTCAAAGAAGTTAGGGTTTCAGTCTTTAATGGATTGATGTCTTTGTCAGCATGTATTCACTTTACATGCTTGCTATGGTGGTGGAACAATGTGAAAACCTAAATAATATGTTAATAATGTAACTAGTATTTGTTAAATGGATGTTATTATTGATAAGAAGCCTTTTCCTTTTCCTTCTTTTGATTTTTGCTTACTAGCTTCACATTTATGAAGTATGAGCTTCTGCAAAGTTCTCTAACTTCACAGAAACTCGGGTAAATGGAGTTCTAATCAAATAGGTATTATGATCAGTTCGAATTACATGTGTGCTGGATCTTGTGCATGAACTTGACATTTCTACCCGTAGAGAGAAGCTGTTACCTTGGGATTATAGGGTAGGAGGTGTATCAAATGTCGGTATGCTTCTAGCTGTATACTGTCGATAACTAAGGAGATTAAGGGTTTTACTATGCCGGGTGGAATTACTACTGTCGTGAGTCCTCAATGGTTGTTGAGGCTAGTTGGATGGGCAAGACATGGGGTCGGTTATACATGATGCATGCATGCACGAGGTAGAGCTTTTGTTTGCATCCTTGAATAATTTCATAATATGATCTTCGTTATTTTATTTGATTTTTTGTTGTATGGTGCCTAGTTCCACATGGAAGATTGTAAAATATTATTTACTAACATTAGCTTTGCATCAAGAAGTTATGGAAGGATAAAGGAACATTGTAGCCGCAATGTATAGACCAAAATCTTGGTTGCGAGACGCTAGATAGAATTTTAAACCTTGGCAGCGGACTCCTCTTCTCATTCCTGCCCTGGCTTTTTTTGATTTTGCTGTGGTCCAATTGTATAGTTTCTGCTATTGACAATTCAACTTTTCCTCTGCGCAGAACACCAACATTTTTGAATAACCAGAGCATGAGACCCCTCGAAGAAGATGATTTGTTCTTCACAATGTGGTCACAGTATGTTCCTGAGCCAGCCCATCTTGCATCTTCTATCATTCACCGAGTTAGCTTTGCATATACCGGCTCCCTTCCCTTTGAGATTGAACCTTCTGAAGATGTCGGATACCCGCTAGCAAATAGCTATACCTAACCTAACGTGTATCTTCTGCATTTTTTTCTGTTAAGTAGGAAGTGGATCCTGTGAGGCAATTGTAAGTGTGGATTCGATTTTATTAGGAAGCGCACTGGGGATTCCATTCTTTATTCTTTCACAGGATTAATTGTGACTGCCACAATCTTCTTCAAGGTGCAAAGACTTGAGCAATATGCTTATTACCCAAAGTATGCAGAATGCCTTTCATTAATATGCGAACCAATGGGAATGTTAACTCCCTTTACTATCTATTACATCATTTGTTCGAAAAAAGTGCCATCTGGGTCAAACAAAATGCAATATTTTTTACTTATAGGAAACCGACCACATTATATATAAAGGGTGCCACGAAATTCCAGATCATTGAATAGGAGTCGTCTTGAGAGGCTTGTTTAGTAGTCACTCGTCAGCTTGCTCTATAGACTTTCAATGTTTTCTCCGAATTGGGTGGACTCAGATTTTTGTCTTAATATCAGTAATTTACATAGTTCTTAAAAACGACTCGGAGGTTAATTTGGATTTGGGTTCGATCCTGGGTCAAGCGGTCTGACCAGTTGTCTAGCTGGTCGGATCAAACATTTTTTTCCTTCATATTTTAATGTAATTTCCTGAAATATATATAAATATATAGGTAAATAAGTATTGTAGAGTAAAAAATATTATATATATGCACAAATTTCCGGTCGAATTGTCTGTTTTTTTTGTTGATTTGACCAGTTTGACTGAAAATTAACTGGTCAAACCATAGTGTATTTTTTAAGATAAAAATGACCCGGAATGGGGTATGAAACGCAGTCGGACCTCCGGTCGGACTGCATTTTTTTAAAACTATGGAAATTTATGCATTGTCTTTGAAAACCAAACTATCAATTGTAAAATATTATAGGGTCGCACTTGCATACGCTCTAGGCCTTGAGAAAATGAATATAAATAAATCCAATAATGAGAACTTGGTCATCGGTTCGGAAGAATAACGAGACTGAATGATGTTGGCCGATTGATTTACTACATACAATTACCTTTTTACGCTATATAAATCACACTAGCTGCATCTTGATTGGACCTTTTTATTTATAATAAATATACCTTTATATATTAGTTCTAAATTGAGATGCATATAATCCCAACATTTATTAAGATATTCATATCCTCTTATCTTATTTTATACCTTATCCTAGCTAGTTACACCCTAATATAAACATTATATATACATAATATGCATTCATTAATTCTGAATTTGATATATATATAATACAGACTAACTTTTTTTTAATTGATATACAATACTTTTCACATACTGTTCCGAACATTTACAAAATATATGATTGAAACTCTGGAAATTTATTAGAGTATAAAAAATAAAAACGGGAAAATTAGGCTAAATTCTCTCTACTTTGGTGATTCAACCTTTTTAGTTCTTCCTGTTCTAAAACTACTCTTTCAATCCCTACTGTTGAAAATAACATGTATAATTTAGTCCCTAAAAGTCAACATAATTTTTTTAATTCCCATTATACCCTTCTTTTAAAAATTAACCCAAAACCAAATCCAAATAAACCAAATCATACCCAAAAGTAAACCCAAAACCAAACCCAAAACCAAAACCAAAACCAAAACCAAACATAAACATAATTATCCTTCCCCTCCTTCGACAAATAGAATTCATCTACTTCCCTAACCGATGTCGCCGCCGATCATCATTGCAGCAGCGAGGATGCACCGAGTCCTCCACCACGTCACCGAGCAGCTTCAGCACCTCGTCAACGTCCTTCGCATCGACAACCTCTCCTCCGAGACCCAGGTCGAGAGAGAACTCCTCCCTCCCCTCTAAAAAGAACCCTCCCTCTTCCATCCTATCGGTGACCCAGATCGAGAAAAATGGAGAAGGGGAACAAGTCCACTTGGGTTGTACTAGCCATCCTTCTTGTCGTAACGGTGTTGTTTGTGTCGACGGACAACTCGGAGACGACAGTGGTGGTCCATAAGATGCACAGGAAGAAGTATTGCACAAGCGGGTAGGAGTGCACGTGGGCTTCAGAGTTCTGCTGTAAGGAGATCATCTCTGACATATTCGGGTCTTACCAATTTGAGAACCTCTTCTCCAAGAGAAACTCACTGATCGCCAAGGCTGTCGACTCCTGGGACTACAAGTCCTTCATCGTCGCCTCCACCCTCTTCCAGCCCCTCGACTTTTGCACCACCTGGGGGAAGCTCAAATAGATGCTCGAGCTCACCGCCTTCCTCGGCCACGTCAGCAGCAAGATCATGTGGCTTGCCGAAGGAGGGGAAGGATAATTATGTTTGGGTTTGATTTTGGGTATGATTTGGTTTATTTGGATTTGGTTTTAGGTTAATTTTTAAAAGAAGGGTATAATGAGAATTAAAAAAATTATGTTGACTTTTAAGGACTAAATTATATATACATGTTATTTTGAACAGTAAGGATTGAAAGAATAATTTTAGAATAGCAAGAACAAAAAAAAGTTGAATCACCAAAATAAGGGACTTTAGCCTAATTTTACCAATAAAAAATCTTACCCGACGACGAAAGGAAATAGAATTAGATCCCCCTCTCGTAGAAACTCCTCGCTCGGGAACCTAGAAAAGAAGCAAAATAAACAAACGAAGAAGCTTCCTCGACGACTTTCTAGTTTCTCCATATTCCATTTTCCGCGCGGGCAGTTATGAACAAGGGCAGTTTCGTCTTTTTCCTCGCCGTACTTTTCCCGATCCTCTCGATCCCCGAGCTCGTCGCCGCGGCGGACACGGGAGTGTTGAGCGTAAAGTACCGATACGCCGGGCGGGAGCAAACACTAAGCGACCTCAAGGCCCACGACGATCGCCGCCAGCTCCACATTCTCGCCGGCGTCGATCTACCCCTCGGCGGCAGTGGCCGCCCCGATAGCGTTGGGTATTTACGCCTTTCCTTCACTTTCCCCGTCTATAAGAATTGAATTGTATTTTCTTTTCTCGTAGAATTTGAAATGGAATTCGTTTCCCGCGGAATTGAACAAGAAATCAATAATATGAGATGAACGGATCGTGAATTCTGTTCCATTTGCAGGCTTTATTATGCAAAAATTGGTATCGGAACGCCTTCGAAGGATTACTATGTACAAGTGGACACTGGGAGTGATAAAATGTGGGTGAATTGTATCGAGTGTCAGGACTGTCCCAAATCAAGCACTCTCGGCGTAGGTTTTTTTTCTTTCTATTTGTTCGTATTCGTAATTTAGTTGGTGTGGAGTGTGGATTATTATCTTTGGTTGATCTTTTCGATTGTTTTTTCAGGTGGATCTCACTTTGTACGACATTAATGATTCAGCCACCGGGAAGTATGTTTCTTGTGATGAGCAGTTCTGCTATGAGGTGAATGGGGGTCCGCTATCGAGCTGCGAGCCCAACATGACATGTCCTTATGATGAGTCATATAGAGATGGGAGCTCCACTAGAGGGTACTTTGTCAAGGATGTTCTGCAATATGCCAGTGTGTCGGGGGATCTTCAAACTACGTCGTCAAATGGAAGTGTTATGTTCGGGTATGTGTTCATGGTGCTCTCTAGCTTGCTTGATTTTTATCGCTGATCACTGCAGTCGATTCCAAAGGGTTTTTAGGTTAGCATAACTTCGAGGGTTGTTCATAACTTTATCTATATCGTACAACTCATTTCATGGATATTGCACAATGTCATTGTCCACTGAGAATTGTTTCAAGTACACAACAAACAGGCACACACCCACTCAAACAAGGCCAAATTCACTCATGTTCTTTCATATTAGTGTACACATTTTTGCCTATCTTGTTTGCACCACAAGTTTACTTGAAGTTGAGTCTATATTAATTTGGCGCAGAGGAATTTCTGTACAGGTTTAATAAGAGGTATTGTAGTTTTGGTAGTTATGGTAAGTTTTTCCATTGAATAATTGAAGGTGTATCAAGCCACACTCTCTGCCTTTGAATAATTGAAGGTATATAAAAAAATGTTTCCTTTCGGCCCAATTTACAGTTTAATACTTAATAGTTGTGTCGCCTTTTGCTTACATTGTTGTTCCTTCTTTTATATCTTGAACAGTTGTAGTACCTTACTCTCTGGGGATTTGAGTTCATCAAGTGACGATGCACTTGATGGCATACTTGGCTTTGGGAAATCAAATACTTCACTGATATCACAATTGGCTGAAACTGGTGATGTAAGAAGGATATTTGCTCACTGCTTGGATAGCACCAGCGGGGGTGGTATTTTTGCTATAGGACATGTTGTTCAGCCACAAGTTAACACAACCCCATTGATTCCAAACCAGTAAGTAGTTTCTTGTTTGGTGATGTTTTGTGCTGACCATTTTTCAATTACCCTTGTTTTTTTGCTCATCCCTTTTAAAAATTCATGATGCATTCTGACCACACCACAACTTTCATCTTTTAATTTTAGCAACTTCCGGATGAGGTCTTGGAAAAAAAATATATGTAAAGTCGTCATATATTTTAAAAGAACTAACCCATTATTGCCGAGATTTATAAACCGATGCATTTTGAAACTTATTTTTGTTGAATCTTGATTGCTGCTCTATAAAGGAAACTATTGAACACATGAAAACTGGGCTTGCTTATATATAATAGGTGTCAGAACAGATCAGTTTATTGATCAACTTGGCAAAGGAAATAGCTCAAACAGTTAGATGGCTTTATACAGTCTTGCTTGATTACCTAGATAAAATGCATATACAAAGCTCAAAGGTCTAGTTACTTGGCTATCTAATACAATGGTTTTATTGTTCATCAAACTTGTATAGTGCTGGTAATTACTAGGGCTAGTTAAACAATGATCTAATACATGGTTTATACGAATAACAAAACAGAACTGTAGTATAACCATAGTTTTCAAAAACGGATTTCAAATCGGGCCGCTGGAGTGGCCGATTTCGGACCGGATAGATAGCTGGTCTGACCGGATTTTATATTATTGAAAAAACTCTATTTTTTTGAAATATATATAGGTATATAGATAAAAAATTTATGCAATAAATTAATAATAACATATAATCATACTAATTTTTATAAAATACACCAAATAAAGTATTTATACGAACGATTAATCTCGAATCAAAAATAAAAAAATAAATAAATCAATGTTTTCTGGTCGAACCAGTCTGACCGGAAAATCCCCAAAAATGCCTGGTTCGTAAGTTGACCAATCTGACCATGGTTTTCTGGCCAGTGGAGAGCCCGATTCACGGTCCGACCGGTCGAACTGCCGGTCGGACTGCCGATTTAAAAACAATAAGTATAACAATTCCATAATCTCACGTATGCTTATTTCACCTTTTGGCCTTGCCTTGTATCGTATATGAGTGAGCTGGTTACCTTGTTTGGTTTATGGTGTATAGATTGTAATTCATGGAAGCATATGTTTGCACTAACTTTTAGGCCCCATTACAATGTCAACATGACGGCTGTCCAAGTAGGTGCAGAATTTCTGAATATTTCAATGGATGCGTTTGATGGAGGAGATGGACAAGGGGCAATAATAGACAGCGGTACAACCTTGGCCTATCTACCAGAATTGGTTTATACTCCCTTACTGAAGAAGGTATTCCTTTTTTGTTTGTTCTTTCAAAGCACGATGTCATATTTTGACTTCTTTGTTTGTTTTGAAAGCAGATATTTTCTCAGCAACCTGATCTCGAACTTCGTATTCTTCATGATCAATATACATGTTTCCAGTACTCTGACAGGTATCTTTTCTATACCTTTCCCTTTCGAGTTTAAGAATTCATCTACTTACCGAAGTTCTGAAGTACTGGCTAGAAGCCTTCTGATGCAGCTTCTAAAACAATTTATTCTACCCTCACATACTCAGATGTAGTTGACGCTGAAGTCTTCTATTGATGTTCCCATTCTTTTATTGCAGCTTAGATGATTCATTTCCAAATGTGACACTGCATTTTGAAAATTCAGTTTTCCTGAAGGTTTACCCACACGAGTACTTATTCTCTCATGTAAGTATCTGTACTATTTCAATGATGTTGGTTATCGGTTCTATTGCTCTACAGTTCTGTAACTTACTGTTGAGTACATAAAAATTGCCAGTTTTTTTTAACGAAGGACATTGTGTTGGCATGATGAGTGTGGCCACTTTGTTCAATGAGATGAAAGTGAGAGAATAAAGCCTGACCGAATGAGTTAGGTATGCACTAGGTCAGTAGTACGTTGGGGGCTAGGATGTCTTGTTGCGATGGATAACTTGTTTAGTTGGGTGTGAACATCCCAGGACAAAGAAGGTTTGTGCTTAGGTGAATTGCAGTTTGCCTTTCTAATGGTCAAAACTATTAACGGAATATTTGGCCTTTTCGAAAAAAGAACATGTAGGCTGTTGGAGAAGTCACATTCATCAAAAAGACATTGATTTAACAAAATCATTGAACTGAAATCATGTGAGAAAATTTTTGCTCTTTTCTTTCTATGCTTTTGGAGTCATGCATCTTGCTGGAATCTACAAGGATATCTGCGGTGGAATTTGCGACCACACTAGAGCTTGTAAGCTCTTAAGGATATTAAAAACATATTCAAGTGATTTTGTCTAACCAAGCATCTTCCATTTGCTCTTAAACATAGCTTCTGGGGGTCATTAAGTTGAAACCAAGATGTACTTCCATATTCGTGTTGCTACCTCTACCTGTATTCTTTCCTATATCATACCAGTGTTAAACCTGTCCTGTCTAGTAGAGTTTCCTGGTTCAATAAAAATGTTCTTATGTCCTGGAATATGATTTTCTACCATTGATCGACCTGCTTTCTTAAGTAATAACCTTAATGTCACCTTTTTCTGTTTACATGCTGTGTCCTTATTAATGGGATTCAGACTTATTTTTTCTTCTTTCCTCTTCCTCTTCCCCTCCAGCTCTTCTGATATATATTACTGAATAACTACTTTGTAATATATGAACTGATCAATATTTACATCTTGGGTTTTAACTAATCAGATCATGTACTATTTCTTGGATTTTATACAGCAAGGAATGTGGTGTATTGGTTGGCAAAATAGTAATAAATCCAAGGATACATCGAACATGACTCTTCTAGGAGGTATGGACAGCACTATGTGGGAAGTGATCATGCTAGCCTGAGTTTATCTTACTTCTTACTGGTTATTTGAGACAAGATCATCCTCTTCTTATTTGTTAAGGTCTTGTTCTAATCAGTTTACAAAATCTAAGTATCCAAGGGGGAAGAGTTTTCCCAAAACGGAAACAATATATAGCGTTTCCAAGCTAATGGATTGGACAAATGAAATGCATTGTTTCTGTACAAAAAATATGCGAGGCATTGTTGAGTAGCAGATAAAATTTCCCAGATAAACGAGAGGTGGATTATGGGTGAAAGGTTTCCTTTTCTTGAATGAGATTTCGCCCTCCCCAAGTTGTCAGCTGTTGATAATGGAGTATACGTTCTCGCATCTGATCAGAATTCTCTTGTTTAAACATTTGCCAGGTTGTGTCCATCAAAGGGGTTTGGCTTAGAGAATTCTAAATATGCGTACTAATATTCATATTTTCTCCTGGAGTCACATTCGTTTCATAATAAGCTTCTCATGTTGTTATCCCTCTTGAGTCAGTTGGCAAAGAGCCGAAAAGCTAAAACACTGAGAAATTTAGAAAGATTTTAGTGATTTGTATATATCTTTTATTCTTTCCTTTCGTGCAATCAATTGTTTCTGTGAAGTTTTTACTATAGAGTGTAACATCTCATCACTTCCATGACTATTAAATTTATCTTGTGGAGTCTGTCTTCCATCTGCAGATCTGGTGCTATCAAATAAACTAGTGTTGTATGATCTTGAACACCAGGCCATCGGATGGACAGAGTATAATTGTAAGTTGTAAGCCTATTTTTCCTTATAAACATGTGGTTAGTGTGCCAATGGGTTTTCTCTTTTCATGCTGGTTGTAAATATTGTCGAGTATACTGCATATGTTATTTGATTTCGTCCAAAAACTTTGTGGTCCAGTGTCCACAATATGACCGTTCATTCTCGGAAATTCTGATTATTTTATATGGAATTGCATTTTGATGCAAATAGCCTGTTCTTTCTTATAATGTTGATCGTGCGGATCATATTCTTGTTGGCCATGAAGATAATATGGGACTGAATGGTTTTTATATAAGAATTGAAGTACAAGAAAAAGAATTCCTTGCAATGATCAAGATACAACAACACATTGATTGGTTGATTGTAGCTGTGATTAGAAGATAAGTATTAGCAGGGACAGAAAGCTGTGACATTTTGTGGAGAACTAAATCTGTTATCGCAATGGCCCTTTTTGTGGATGAAAAGTTGAGGAACAAACACTAAATTCTTGTAAATGGATGTTCATGCCATGATTTGCTCCAATGTTCATGTCTTAGTGAATGCATCATCATTTGGAGGGACTTACTGGCTCTGCTGATTCAATCAAACTCGTGTCGTCTCAGGACTTTGAGCTCGGGCAACCTTAAATCATTAATCTCTTTTTAAGACCTTTCTTCAGTAATATTGATTCACGTTGCTTCGCTTAAATTGGAAACAATTTGCAAATTCTGTAGTCTGGTCGTTTTGCAACTTGTGGTGCATAAATGGGCATAACTGTGTGATCCATGTATGGTAGCTTTCTATTTTGTTATGCAATCAGATTGACATTTCTGTTGGTTGTCTCAGGTTCTTCAAGTATCGAAGTCAAGGATGAAAAGACGGGAACAGTTCATTTAGTAGGCTCCCACTACATCGCTGCAGCAGCTCGTAATCTGACTCCTCAATGGATAATTGTCTTTCCGTTAATGCTAAGTATAACCGCATTACTTTTTCTAGAGTTACACAACTAACGAACAATCAGCACTCTATTTTAAGAAAAAAGTAACCAATTATTATAAAGGGAACATAGATCAATCAGATAAGGCTGCAATAGCGACTTTTATAGCTGTTATTTTGGTTGCTCTTCTCTGGGGGATTTTGGAAATATGTAAAAAGGTTGGCGTATTAGGTTGTATATATACTCGCATGGATTTAGTATGTAAACATTTTACAAATTTTTACTGGTCTGGAATTAGGCTCTATCCTAGGGTCTGGCAAGAAGTATTCCACCTATTTTCTGTACCGATGCACGTCTGCTGGTTTCGAGCACAAGTCTCTAATTTGTGGATAACATAGATATGACGTGTTTATGCTTAGAGAAGCAGAACTTTCCTTTGGTGTTTTTGCATGATTCCATGTTGATGTAGATGTGTTATCTCGGTCCATGTTTTCTTGCATCTTTTGCAGCACCAATTCTTGAATGTTTCTACGCATGATGCTCGAGTAACAAAGGCCATTTCTGACTCTTGTGTCCGATGCCTGTGTTTTCCGGGCAGAAAACTCAGGTTAGTCTGTTGCTAAGAACAGTTCGTCCAATATTTTGCGTGCACGCCCCCATCGAATTAGCATGAATTACTTTGTTGGAGAATTTGAGTAACCATGTTATGGAAAAGTAAAATGCACAGAAGCTCTTTTTCTCAACTTGGCAATCCGTTAACAATGGAGAAAAACAGAAAAAAAAAATCACTCGCACTGGAAAAACCAAGTGCCAGGATGCATGAGGTACTTAGAATGAGAGTAATTGAAGGAAAACTTCTGCAGTGGTCCCAACGGTAAACCTCCGTTTACGACACAGTCGTTGAACCCGAGCACTTTGAGCATCTTTGGACTGACTAAAGCTTGAGGAAAGCTTCCACATTTCAAGTGAATGTTGATAACTGGGCACATAGGGCAGCTGTTGTATA
>SOPF01017758.1:0-11486 GCA_012979155.1 Hypericum perforatum
AAAAAAAACCATAACAATAATACATTCCTTCTTTTTTCATTTCCAAGGATCGAACAAATAATATGTAAACAGAGAGATAACAATTAGTGGTGGCAACTAGCTTAGCTCTAGAACTAGGATTCGTACGAAAGTATTAAGTGGAAGACAAGAAAGAAGACGATCAGCTTTCTAGTTTATGGGTAATTGGTAACATTACCTTTGCCTCAAGCAAAAGATCTCTGGCGGTTCAATGAAGGGAGACAGAGGGAGTCAGGTTTTCTTTGGAGGGGGTGAAAGGAAAGTGAGTTTTCCAATGCCCAATTAATGATTTCTTAAAAAGGCCAATTAATGACGTCATTATTGATTACTACGACTTACAGGTTACTATTAACATTTTTTTAATTAGGTTACTTTAACTGATTTCAAAATGTTTGAACGAATGATAAATTAAAAAATTTGTAAATTGGTAATCTTTAAAGTGTTAATGTTTATAAACTAATAAAAATCTCTGATGTTAAATTGGAATTAGTGAAAAAATAGAATATCTGATTTATCGTAATAAATGATAATTTTTTAGATAATTTAGTGATAAATTTGGATCCCAATTTTTTCATAAAATAATATTTTTAAATAAATAAATATATTTTTACATAATTTATGAATTTATTTTAAAATATTATTTTAAACTTATTTGTTTGACAAATTTTACATGATAATTCATTTTCTATAAACGTCATTATAACCATGATTTAGATAATTTGAATACAGAAAAAATATATAATTTTTTAATTTATCATTCAAAATTTCAATTTTAATATTAAAAAAACATAATTTTATGGATGATTAATTTTTCTCTAGTCTCACTGAAATCACACTGGAGAGAGTTATTATACAAGTTTTCTAATTAACACCTTATTGTTTGGTTGATAGTTTTTTCAAAAAATACTCTTAAGTTCTTTGCATAATGTTTTTAATTTGTTTTTCTAAAATATTTATGGCCCTAATTTATCTAATTTATTTATAACGTGCTCACAAATTTTATTCAAATAACGAAATAAATGTTCATTACATAAATTTGATCATTCGATGAAACACTTGAAACCACGTATAGTGACGCGTAAGACGAACTTCCTTGATGCGTTTTAGGAATCGTGTGCTTTGTCATTATTTATTCCATGCAAACCTTAAATCCAAGCTTATTCACAGTGACCTAGCTAGCCATTCTTCTCTTTACTTTATCACTGTCTCCTCCTCCTTGGTTCCTTGCTTTTCTTCCTCCCAAGAAGATGACCTATTAGATCTCCCTTTCAATAAAGAAGATGATTAGATTTACGGTGACAAAGAAAAGCAGAGGAACATTGTTATATTTCAATTTTGTGTGTGCGTATACAGTGAGTTCGAAACATGAACAAATTTAAACAGCTATGAACTTCTAAAAGAAATTAAAAAGCTATTGTTTAATATTATAATTCTGTAAAAGTGTATGCAGTTGATATTTTCATTAGCTTCTCGAGCTTATATGCAATTATATACTAGGTTTAAAAAACACACGTCTCCTATTCTGATTTTTTTACCAAGTTTGTTTTCTATTCAACTTGATCTTGACATATTTGTTTTTTAATCAACTTCTACAATTTGTAACAATAGTTATCGCAACGTAACATTCTTCCTCAAGTTGGAGCGTGTAAATCAATCACTCAATTTGCCAAGCAAATTATGAAAACGCTTTTTGCCCAGAGCCTTGGTGAAGAAGATATCCTTGAGTTGGTCTGTCGTATGTATCTTTTACTGTGCAATCTCATTAGATTGAATATGTTCTTGAATAAAATGACAATCAAATCTCCACGTGCTTTGTTTGTTCATAGAAGATTAGATTCATAATTATATTTGAGGCTATTTGGTGTCACAATATAATGGTGTAGTTTCTCATTATCTCACGCCTAATTCTCGTAATAACCACCTCAACTATGTTGCTTCACTAATCGTTGATGCCATTGCTCTATATTCCATTTCTATCGCCGATCGTACCACTACAAATTGCTTTGCTGATCTAAGAGATTGGAGAACTTCTTATCACCATGTAATATTCAGTTCTTGAATGCCTCATATTTGAGCATTCTCCCTAGTTAGAATCACACCGTGCTACTAACATCTCATTTAAACATGTTTACAATAAAATGCCTTCACTTGTCGTACCTTTTAGGTATCCAACAACTTAATCAGCCACTGTCATATGTTCTTCACATGGACAATTAACAAACAAACTAAGTATTTCAACAACATTTGTCAGGATGAGTTATAATAAGATACATGTGTCATGTTATTAGCCTTCGATATCTCTCATGGTCAGCCAATTTACGTCTTTTATTTGTTATAAATTTATGATTTTGTTTAATTGAGAACTTCGCTAGCTTGCTTTCTTGCATACCATATTCCTTCAAAATATCTTACATGTACTTTCTTTACTAAGAAAAAAGTCTTGCACTATTCTTGTTGTTTTACATCGAATAAATATTTTAGTAGAACCAAATCTTTATTTCCATTTTTTGTCTAAATAGGCTTTTATCTCAATAATTTCTCCCTCATCCGTGCTTGCCAAAATTACATCATCTACGTAGATCAAAGCATAATTGTTATTCTTTCATCTGGACAAAAAAATAGTGAATGGTTTGTTTGGGATTGCACAATTGTTTTTCTTTAGTAGTGCCTTGGTAAATTTTGTATACTAACTCCTTGAGCTTATCTCAAGCCATGCACAGATTATGCAATCTATAAACTTTGCCATCTCTGCTTTTGGAAAAAATGTAGAACTTTGAGATATACCTTCTCGCATAGGTCCTTATGCAATAACGCATTATTCATGTCCATCTAATGTATGAACCAATCTTTCTTGACAGCCATCGAAAGTAAACATCAGACTATTACCAACTTGGCTATAGGTGTGTAGGTTTCATGGAAGTTTATTTATTTGATTTGTGTAAAATCTTGTGCCACCAATCTTACCTTGTATCACTCCACTTCTCCATTTTATTTAAACTTGATCTTGTAAACCCATTTTGAGTCCACAAATTGCTTCTCTTTTGGTAGTGTCTCGAAAGTCCAACTTCTGATAGAGGATGGTAAAGTAACTATAAAATTGTATAGATGAGGTAGCAAATTTCGACTTTGTTACAACCTATCAATAGCCTCCTTTTCAGATGTCACACTTTTGGTTGTCTGCTCAACTTGTGTATTACCACTTCTGCCATCAATCAAAATTCGCAATTAATTGATATTCCATCTCATCATAGAATTCCATCATCGATAGATCTAAGCCCAAATCCTTGTCAAGATTGCTAGGCTTTTGGACTAAGTCAAACTTGTCAAGCTCTTGGACTAAGTCATCTTGTTGTGGGGCTATCTCTTTTGTAAGTAAAAATTAGTTCTCTACGAATGTGACATCTTGACTAACCAAAACTTATGGGTAACCAAGTCAAACATCTTGTATCCCTTTTGGTCAGAAAGGTATCTCAAGAATATACAGCTTTGCTAGCTCTCACTAAACTTATTATAGGTGCGCTTATGTGCATGTGCTAGACAACCATAGCTTCTTAAGTGATCATATATCAATGGCTTATCATACATAATTTTATATGGTATCTTATATTGGAGAACTAATAATGGCAACATATTGATAAGATACAATACCATAAGCACACATTCTCCTAAATATTTGATCAGTAAGTTAGCTTAAAATCTTAGAGCTCTTGCTACATCAAGAATATATATGTGCTTTTTTCCTCTACTCCATTTTGTTATGGTGTGTTAACACATTATATTTGCAGAATAATTCCATGTTTAGCAAAAACTTATATCATATAAACTGATTTGAATTCAGTTTTATTGTCACTTGTACTCTTTTGATCTTTGTTCTAAATTGCATCTTTACGAGATTGTAAAAGGAATGCGTGAGGTTTCCAACTTCTGACTTATGGTGCATTAGATATGCCTATATACCTTTGTTAAAATCAACAACTATAGTGAAAAATATATTATACCCCCGTCAATTAGCTAACACGATAAGGGCCCCATATGTCATAATGAATTATATCAAAACATGTAATAGTCTTCATTAAACTTCTTGTAAAAGAGAGTCTTGTATGTTTGGGTCTAAAACATGAATCACATTCCAACTTATCTTTTGGCTTGATATAAACTAAAGATAACTATATGATCTTTTCAAGTGATGGATGCCTAAGTCGTTGATGTTATACTTAAGGATCTTTTGTACTTGTATCACTATTACAAATCAAGGAAGTACAATCTATCATTGTGCCTACCCTGATCAATCAGGCTCCTTGTTTATAAGTCATGTGTAAGATAAAAATCCAAAAGAAATGTGAAAAAAATAAGAGTGATCATGATTAATAGATAATAAGTTGTACTTGATATTAGGCATATAAAGAACATGATTTAAAGTGATATCTCTTATAAATTTAGCCTCACTAATTCTATGGTTCAAGATAATATTCCCATCCAAAATTTTTACTAGTAAATATTTCACCTTCCAAATCTTTCCTTGGAATAATGTTAGGTCCAAAATAATATATTCAGATGCTCTCAAATCAATTTTCCAGCTACGAGCATAAGGGACCTTACCCGCATATTTATTTTGGCTCACTTGGTTTGTCTACATTTCCTTTACCACCAATATAGTGCATTAAGCTGGCGTATTATTTCTTGCTAAGATTTAGAATGAGATTGGACTATTTCGTGACCATAGCTACTTTAGGTCGGGCTTGGGGACTTATTTTGCTTTAAATTTAGATCTTATTGATCATAACTTTTCCAATTAGGGTAAGCATCCAATTTGTAGTACTAGTCTTCTGAGTGCCCCATCTTTCTATAATGCTCACATGAGAGATGTTCCTCTTTAGTATTTTTCGTGTGCATCATCCATCTGAGCTTACACCTGAAACATATCTCACTTTGTATTATTTTAGCAACTTATGGAAAAATTCCTTTAAAGTTCATCTTTTACCAAAAGGTAGTAAGCTACTCCAATGCTTGGTAGATGATTATTACAAAAAATCTATGTTTTAACAATGTTGAAACTCTCATAAGGACCCATTCAAAAATCATACAATCTTTATTTCTCTCTCACGATAAATACTTGCTTAGAAACATCATATATACAGCTTCCACATGTGCATTTGGGAAGAGGATTTATCATTCATATCTCATCTCACAAATCCTTCATCTTCGTATAATAAGTCGAGACTGTCAAGTAGTCTTGCCTCAGTTGAGTTATCGATATATGCAACTAGTATGCTCTAGGTACACTTTTCTTGTAAAAATATTTGCTTACCTCTGACCATAGCTCAGTAGTTGTCTTAACATCTCTTACACTTGTACGAATATTCTTCTCCATTGCGCTCTTGAGCCATCTTTTTACCATGGCATCACATTGCATCTACAAGAAAAATTCAAGTGCATCCTTTACTTAATATGGTTTTGTCAATAAACTCTAGCTTATTCTTGGCATAAAGAGCAATCTATGATCCACTCCACATAATTATTATCATGGAGTAGATCATTAATATATACGTGCCTCGGGTTATCCAACGTATGGATATAACATACAGTTACATCAATAATCTTGCTTGAAACCGATGTCTCATTTTGCTATTAGCAGAAGCCCTCGACATGATATGAGTTGAGTTTTTTTTTAGTAGTTGTGGTAGGTAGGTTATCTATAGAGTTGACTTATTTTATTGGGATAAATTACCTTGATACTATGTAAACTTATATACGAATGTTATTGTCATTAGCTTATCAAATTTATATACAACTTATATAATATAGTTATAGCTTATACACGTATATTATCGTGACTTATCTACCAAGTTTCTTTCCTATTCAACTTGATCTTGACATTTTTGTTTCCTAGTTAAATATGACAACTTGCAACAGTAGTTATCACAACATAACAAATCCATATCATACTTTTTATCTATAGTCATGTTATAATTGCTATAGCCTAAGTCCTAAGTCCTCTAGAGTCCATAATTTTTACTCCAAAAATTCTTTTTGAGAGTCTTACTCAGATAATTAGGAAATGTATTTCTATATTTTTTTGTGTTACTATACAAAATCATTTACAAATTCGATAATAATTTTTAATCTAGTGTCCATGGGTGGGAGATATCGCGAGATACCATTGTGAATAAAGAGAAAATTACGAACATAGTTGAATATATGATCAACTTTTTAGGATAAATGGTATGGAAGATGTCGTCAAATGTTATCGTGGGGAAGAGAGCATACAATGTTTATTACCCTATCCCCATTCAAGATATTCAATTTATTAATGGTAGTTATAATTACATAAAATTGGTATGATAGTAGTAGTGCATGTTGATGGAGACGAACCAAGAGATAATTGATTTGGCAATGACCTTAAAAGATTCAATTTTTTATTCAACAATAAATTTACATAGAGAAGAAGAAAAAGAAGGTAAAGATGATGAAGAGGAAGAGGAAGATGAAGAAGAACCAGAATGAGAAGAAGATGAAGGAGAAGGAGAATAAGAAAGGGAAGAAAAACGAGAAGGAAAATGGACTATTTCAAACAATGTCAGTCAACAATATGGTCAAATCGCATCAGGCAATCATGGTGAATAACCATTGTTGACTATTTATGATGAAGGCTAGGGGAATCAAGCAAGAGAAAATAGTTCTGATTTAAATAGTTCTGATTTATTAAGGGGGTATGGTTTGAGCTAACAAAAAGATGCTATAATGGATAATGAGGCATTATTAATAAAGTATGGGGATGAGTATAGTGTTCAAAAAAGTAGACGAGAGATGTATCTTATGAAGTGTAAAGAATCATATATATGCATAATTATAAATGGAATATTCGTGTCTCAATGAAAAATTGTGGCAAATTTTTTATTCCTTCGATAATAAAATGAAATACTTAATTTTATATATGTGGTCGCCTACGGAAGTCCGCTAACCATCGACAACTCTCATCTAATTTTATGAGTAGCAATCAAACATTCTTACAAAGTATTTAAGGCTAGAGATTTTTGACCATATGAAATATAGTTCCTCTTACACAAAGACTTGGCATGCAAGAGATAAGATATTTAAGACCTTATGGGTCGACTGAGAATATGCTTATAATCGTCTTTAATAATGATTTGCACCATACAAGGAAAAGAATCATGGAACTGTTGTGTAAAATATCACGGTGTGTCTGGCGTAAACCATTATGTGCCAGATTTGTTACAAGTTGTTTAGATATTCAAGCAATTTTTCTAGAGCTTTGATCCTTGCATACAAGCATTTAAACATTGCTTACTTATTTTATAGATTGATGGAATGCAGTTATACGAAAATGATAAGCAGATCCTATTAGTTGTAACTACTATCGATAATAATATTATTTTATTGGGAAAAGTACAAAATAAGTCCTGTGGTTTCGCGCTTTTTTAACATATGATCCTGTACTTCAAAAACGACTAAAAAAGTCCTGACGTTAGCTTCGGAGTATCACTTTTAGTCCTCCGAACCTAAATTCGTCCCGAACTATGGAAAATTACTTTTTCATCCTATTTGTTTTACATTTTAGTCCCAAATAGGTGTAACTTTTTCGTGTGAACTCCAATTTGGATGATTTCAAGTCAGGTAGGTTCGCAACACATTCGTCTACGACTTTTGTGTTGTGAGTTTTGTGATTTGAGCCTTGCATTTGAGTTTCATGTGATTTTGATTGGTATTAGGATTGATAGGCTTAGTTCGTCGACTTTCGGTAGAAAAATCATAACTTTTGCATACATACTCCGAATCGAGCGATTCCAAAACAAGAGGATCCGTAGGATCTAGATCTATGATTTTGTTGTTGAACGTTTGGTGAAATTCACCAGTCTGGACTTGATAGAATTCCAGAAATACCCCTCACCTGCTTCCAAGTTAGCCACCGTGAAACTGGAGGTGCTCCTCCAAAACCTTCGCTACTTCTCCCGCTCCAAAGAGTTTGAGATCGAGGAGGTCTGCAAGGCTCACTATTAGGACTTCATCCTTGCCTTCAACGACCTCCGATCTCTCCTCTCCGATATGGAGTCCCTCAAGTCGGCTCTCTCTGACTCTAAAATCTCGACAATCTGTAACCCTCCCAGCTGTCGCTGGGGTTTTCAGCGGTCGTTGGGGTCTCTTACTTTCGAATTTCACCAAACACTTAACAACAAAATCATAGATCTAGGTCTTACGGATCCTCTCGTTTTGGAATCGCTCGATTCAGAGTACGTATGCGAAAGTTATGATTTTTCTACCGAAAGTCAACGAACTAAGCCTATCAATCTTAATACCAACCAAAATCACATGAAACTCAAAAACGCAAGGCTCAAATCACAAAACTCACAACACAAAAGTCGTAGACGAATGTGTTGCGAACCTACCCGACTTGAAATCATCCAAATCGGAATTTACACAAAAAAGTTACACCTATTTGGGACTAAAATGTAAAAAAAATGGGATAAAAAAGTAATTTTCCATTGGTTTGGGACGAATTTAGGTTCGGAGGACTAAAAGTGATACTCCGAAGCTAACGTCAGGACTTTTTTAGTCGTTTTTGAAGTACAGGATCATATGTCAAAAAAGCGCAAAACCACAGGACTTATTTTATACTTTTCCCTATTTTATTCTAATAACATTTGTTCTTATTGAGACTGAGAATACAAAGAATTGAGCATTATGTAATAAATTAGGATGCATATGATGTCTCAAGGATATGGAATATGCGTTATATTAAATTGACATATAGGTATATTAAAGGCAATGAAAAAATGCATCTCCTTTTTGGGAGATGCTACTAATACTATTCATCAATTTTGTTATTGACACATTGCAAGTAATCTTAATATTACATACAACAATGATGCTATGAAGAATGTGATGAAGCAGGTAATTTTTCAAAGTATTTATTTACGTAATTAATTTGTTACAAATTAAGATTTATTAAATAATATTTTTATGTACATTTTGAATAAGGTTAACAGTTACATACACGAGATAAAAAAATTTAATCCAACAATTTATAAATAGATGGTTGATCAACATCTGCCACAGTGGACATTAATAATAGATGTTGATGTAGACATATGATAACAAATATTATTTATGTATTAATAAGGTCTTTAAGAAATCTCGTTATCTTTTGGTAAAAGCTATGAAAATATAGACATTTGACAAACCGACGACCTATTTTTAGAGAGGACAAATTAGTACATTGAAGATAGTCATCACATAAAAAAGTTTGTGAAAAATAGGATATATAGGAGCAGAAAGTTAGGGACACAGAATTACGATTTCAAACGAGCAAACTAGAAAGTGTAAAGTGATTACCGAATACTATATATCTTGGAAAAGACAAGGGTCATAATGTTCATGAAGTCCATCTCGGTAATAGAAGTTACATGTGTGGTAAATTCTAGGTTTATCACTATCGGTGTTCACATGCGATGACATGGTTTCACGCATATAGTGTGAATGACTACAAAGTTTTTGTGGATAAGCATCATCGCCTTGAAACTATTCAAGATTATCATCAACGTACATTTGTTCCATAATTATTCAGAGATCCAGATTCGTGGATGCGCGCCATGGACTTTCTTGATGCCTAAAATATTTCTTATCCTAAGTAAAAAATAATTTAATAATTGTTGATTTTTAACTTTTCAAGTACAAGTAAATTGATTGGATGTTGCATGTTCTAGAGGTCAAAATTTGATAAATGCAAGCATATACATCATGATACTATGATAAAAGAAATAATTATTATCAAGTTAAATGACTATTCTTATTTGTTTATAATACATGTCATGGAATTTTTAAAGTTGTGGAATTTTATAGATAGTGGTTATACACGTGGCGGCTATGACAGATGTCAATGGTATCCGAGTATTGGCCTCCATTTCAAATTTTTGATGAGCACGTAAATTTTTTATCTGTGTATTGACTAATACACCAATAAAAAATCCGTGTATCGATCTCAATATACGAAAAAATACATTTTCGCATGAACACTAAATTCGCAAAATAAAAAATGAACACCAAATTCGTAAATAGATTTGCACAATAACAAAAAAAAATTAAATTGTAAAACAAAATATATAGTACAAATTAAATAGAAAGAAAATGTTGTTTCTTGGTAAATAAACAAAATGTATTTAAATCCTAAAATTCATTTCAGTTTTTCACTTGTATTTAAATGAACAGTATTTTATAGTCCTATTAATGTAGAACGTCTCTAGCTACTCGTTTAGGGATTAACATTAGTTAGATTTTTATTTTTTCCAAACTTCGTTCCTACTTTTTTCATTACCTTTCTTAAATTTTCATTTCCTTGGTTATGAAGTTCGTAATTAATAAAAAAAATTTACATGCAAAATACAGATCTTCGTATGTGAAATTAGAAGACTTATTTTTATAGACGAAAGTCAATAATAACTGTTAATAGAGTTATTTTAATTTGTTCGGGAGTATTGAAATACAAATTATTTATTTATTTGCTAATATATTTTTATTGCCTTTATAATTATACTCAACTTAAAATTAAAGGCAAGAGTACATAAATTTGTGATGCGGCTACGTCCCAACTTTTCCTCCTCTTTGCATTAGCGGCCCCAAAAAAAGCAAACGAAATTTCAATAAGTGGGTCCAACGGGGAGACAAAACTTCCAATCGTAATTCTCACCGAGCATGTTACTTATCAATAATAATAATAATAATAATAATAATAATAATAATAATAATAATAATAATAATAATAATAATAATAATAATAATAAAAGTAAGAATAATAATAATTTTGTAATCTTTCCATTAAATCCGACATACATATATAATAATATAAAACGCAATATCACTTTGTTCCGACAATATCTTACAGTTTAATATTATAATTTTTTTTGTGTCATTATTCAAACATTCAACTCAACTCAAATTTGAAGTTTTATTTAGTGAACATCCAGATATATTAAGCAAAAGAAACTTAATTTTAAAAGTTTGCTCTCCTTGGATGGCCATATAGTGGATTAATCGTTTGTTACATTGAATTAAATAAAATTATTTTATTAATAAGTTTAAATGAAATCGTTCAAAAACTGATCGCTTTAATAAACCTTTTTTCAGAAGATTAGAAATATGGAACACAAAGCCTTAAATGATGTGGTAACCATAAAATATTTGTAATATATGTACTAATTTTTAGTGGAGGTAGTTAGCAAATTACCCCAACTCAACTAACTATAGGTCTATAGCTTCGCCAATCGCCCCACGCTATTTGTTTAGACCTAAAAAAATCTAAGACAATGGAATGCCATTAAACAAAATGTTAAATAGAGAAACGAGCGCGGGTAACCTAATTGTCCTAACCTAAGAACACCTCTAGTATTTGAGAGCATGACGTCGTTATACTTGTCTATGTTAATTCGTGTTTTATAATCAATTTTTTTAGAGTA
>SOPF01017760.1:0-11012 GCA_012979155.1 Hypericum perforatum
GGGTTGATGGAGATGCTGGCGAGAAAAGAGTACCTGGAAGAGGGCGACAGGCCGGTCTGGGGTGGGCGGTTGGGTGGCAAGGAAGCCAATTGGATTCGAACCGCCTGCCTTAAGTTTGCCCGGGAGAGGTTGGGGCTTATAAGGTAACCAAGTGGAACGATAGTGGGTTTCTTCAGATTTTTTTGATGTGCATATTAGGTGTTTGATGGTTTGCCTAGCTGGTGGGAATGTGATTGTAATTAGGTTTATGCGATGTTCCGGTCGGGTTTGGATAGACTGTCTTGTAGTGGGTAGATTTCTTATATTTACGGAGTTAGTCATGATTGGTCGCGAATAAGGTTGCCAAAAGTGAAAGAGCTAGATACAGAGGACCCTTCAATTTTGCTGTATAAGGCATGAATAGCTACTCTCATAATCTATGCAGAAGTTGCCATGATCTGTCATACATATGTGTGTTTGAAGAAGGAATTTTAGTTGACGTATAAGAAGCTATTGCTTATTCGGTTTTGATGTTCCTAATGTAATCGTTTCCTTAAATAAGAATTTGAATGGTTGATGGTTGCAAATGACTGCTACCTTTTTCCTTCCAGGTTTCTTTCAAGGAAAGATATCCAAGTTATTGCAGGGTCTGGATGCCCAAGTGTAGATAGGAAAGTGGTCAATTCCGGAAAGCGCCTACGTGCTCATGTGGGCCTTAATGAGGGGAATGTATGTCGTATATGCTTCACCATAACTAGCGATTTTTTTCGAAGAATTTCATTGCGCAAGTTTTTCTTTATTGCAACGTATAGTTGCATCTGACTTGAAAAGCTTCTCCGCAAGGTATGCAGCTCTTGCAACTTGAGAGGCAATTGTGAAAGGGCCTATGTCAAGGCTCGTGAAGATGAGCCTGGGCGGACTGTGGATGTCATGCGCTTTCTGTTGACTTATGGCCTCGATTTCATTGCTGGGACACGGGAGAACAAGCTCCTAAACAACAAAATGGTTACGGAATCGGTTAGGAGGCTGTTGAGAGAAATGGTTGACAATAGTAGCCAGCAGCCTAACTCAAGCGAACCCAGTGGCCAACAATCAGAGATGTACCCACCTGGTCATCCAAGTTCACAAGAGAAAGGCTCCATTAGTGTCCCAATGAAGCAAGGGGACTGGATCTGCCCCAGGTAATTTGCCAGCTATCTGGAACTGTTTTCTCCTACTTCCTCGCCATTTTCTTACGCAGTCTTTTGTTTGTCAGATGCAACTTCCTTAATTTCCGCAGAAATTTCAAGTGCTTGCGTTGTGATGTTTTGTCCCAAGAGAAGGTAAAACAGATACAAGAGGATCAGGAACATCTTCCGCTGAAGAAAGGAGACTGGCTTTGTGAGAAGTAATTGCATTCTGTTTCTCGTGGAACTTGTAGCAGCTCAATCGATTTACCTTTTTTTGAAAGATTCCGATTCTGCAGGTGCAATTTCTTGAACTTTGCTAAGAACACAAGATGTTTGCTATGCACGGAGAAGCCTCCGAAGCGACATCTCCATCCGGGGGAGTGGGAATGTCAATCGTGAGTCATTTATCTTATTGCAGTAAACATCAGATGATTGTTCGGCTCTGCCATTGTGTAAGTGGCTTTTTTTTCGGAATGCTCTCTTACTAATCAGAAGCCGTTTTCAGATGCAACTACATCAACTTTAGACGAAATATGAAGTGCCTAAAATGTGAGCATAACAGGCCAAAAGCATTGAATTCTTCAAAGACAATGATGCAAGAGGAAATCAAAGTGGGTTCAGGTGGAAGATATCATGGTGGAGGCTGGAGCTTTGTAGAAGAGGAAGACGAACATGAGGAGGAAATGTCGAGTAATGAAGACTCTGGATTTGCAGATTTTCCAATTCTCGGGGGACAAAGCAACTTGTCTCAAAATGTGGAGAAGAGGGAAAGATGGAAGGCAGAGATGTCGGAGAGAAGGAAAAGAACTTGGAAAACGGAAGATAAAGACGAGGAATCCAAGCAACCGGAGACCCCAGAAAGGTTTAAGTATCTTGAATGTAGTGATGATGAAGATTTAGCTGAATGGTTCGGATTCGAAAACAAACTGGAAACTGAAGGTTCAGAAAATGCATAATATGGGCATCACATACAATATTTTCTTCTCTATTCGAATACATGCAAGGATAATTCCCAATTTTCTAGTCATAACAGCATTTTATTCTTGTCTAATGTGTACAAAAGGAAAAGCACACTAATGTGAAGGCGGAAGATGGAAATCTTCGACTTTCTTCACTGGTGGCCTGGCCTGGTCATAACGTAAAGTGATCCTTCACAGATTTTTTACGGGAATCCTTTGCGAAAAAATGCCTTGATACACTCTCCGACGGTAACCTGTTGGTAACGAGCTGGCTTAACCGGTGATACTAACTCCGATAGAGGTCCGAACATGCAGTTGTGTTGACTCAGATTGAAGAAGACTGCAACTGAAATCCGAGGTCCGTCGGTAGGATTTGCCAAAACTCTGTGCTCCACACTCTTCTACTCATCATTCGACATCATCTACCAAGCATTAAAATGAGATTCAGAAGCCCGCTAGTAAAATCATTCCGAGTTTTCAAGAATTTGATATTATTACCTGGAGTGTATCACCAACATTAATCACAAGAGCTCCGGGGACAGGATCCACATCCACCCAGCTAACCTGCAGACCTCCAACTTGGTCTTGCATCAATACAGTCAACACTCCGTGATCGGTGGAGATGATATCCCGAGGGTAAGATAGGGCTGAGGCACATCGGATAGTAGTGTCCCAGCATCATCCGCCTTTCGACGCATGCCATCTTCTCTGGTCTTCCAGCATAGAGTCCGAGTCCTCCGCTAGCCTTGTGCAATGTCTATTCCACTCGATCACTTCAGCTCTGCATATCTCGGGGATGTTCTATGGATTAGGAAAGGTCGGACCTAGGCTAACCCGAAGTTCACTTTGTGCAGTGAGAAAACATTTATGGGGCTGCAGTACCAACCTTCCTTGTATTCAAGGAGGGAAATTTGTAGCAAGTTTATGGAACCTATTTATGCCCCTCTTCCAAATTGGAAAAGTATGTGAAATTAACACGAATGACGTGAAACTGCTGTGTTTGTATGTCTGTTAGTTCATGAGCACCGAGGTTCTCGCATGACGATAAAGCAGAAGTATGTTTCCTCTGGTGTTTTACTTGATGACTATTGACCCGTCAACGATTCGTCTGGTAGAAACTTGATCGAATGTGTGCTGCATTTACTGGCCAACCTCTGGAGATAGTGCAACAGACCACTGACAGGAATCGATTCTTTTCTGCTGCAGAGGTATGTGCCAATTTCTCGTATTACTAAGCGTAGCTTTAGTGTTTGGACAAAAAATAGCTCATACTTTGGGATCATTCCTTGCTGTTGTTATCATTCGAAAGTTGTGCCTTGGCATTCGTTTACTTTGAGAGTATGGAGATCAAACAAGCACAACCCAGAGGTTCTCGTCTTCTGGTTATATAATTGCAGCATGCATGCACCCCTTGCATTGAACATCACTTCTGTTTGTTAAGGTCTTAAGCGTGATACTAAACACTAACATACTAAATGGATCTCGGATGGCCAGAAATAGGGTCCTCTGCTGAAATTCGCAGACGTTCATTTACAACTGCAAACAGCACAGAGCCAATTTGCAACATGCCATGGTGCCGAAGATTCGACGTTGCAGCTGTAAGAAGGCGGCGGGTTTGGTGGTCGATCATGAAAGTAATCCACACATACTGCTAACGCTGTACGCTCATTTACCTGTTTAGAGCAATGCAAAGCAGAGCAGATATTCACATTTACGGTACTTCTTCGAGATACCGAGCGATGATTTACTTTGGTGTTTGGTGTATTACAGAGAGCAAAAACTTAAGTGCATGCAACTGAAGGTTAATAAACGAAAGCAACTAACCGTAGTTTTGTCGCACCATTGTGAACTTGTATAATGCTTTGACAAGGGCTCCATGTTTCATGGACTTGAAGGACCCCATATGCCTGTGACACAAGTACCGAGTTTGAAACAAGCAAGACAAGATAACCAGGAAAAGCTTGAAAACTTGGTTTATGTATCGAGTTGGAGCAATTACACTATCTCTGTATACCGGATTCGCCATGCTGGGAACCCAATGGAGATCAGACAACTCTCGACAGCATTCGCGAAACCAACTCCGAGATACCACAGATTCACAAATAGGTGCAAGAAATGCCACAACACTTGAAGCCCCAACTTCCCAATCTGCAAAAGCACATAACTTTTCCAATAATCTCTCTGTATTCAGTCAGGCATTGTGTATCTTGCATTCAATATAATTCGATACTGAAATCCAAGTTTATTGTCACGTGGACCAATCAGTACGTGCCACTTTCGATCAATGAATTACACAGGGAATAAAAAGGCTGTTGCTCACGTGATTCATAGAGCAACAAGCTCTTTGCATGTCATCCTTCAAATCCATTCTCTAGAACAATTAAAGGGCTATCAAAGTTCAGATTAGGGGAGCTGACAAAACTTAAAGCTAACGACTTTTTAGTTCATAGAATTCTCTCTCCAAAAGCAACAACAACCCATTTTGATGGATAGGTCAAAGGGACACCTATTTAGATAGAGGAGTGCACCCAAGATAATTAGTGAAAAAAAGGAATTGTTTATTTGAATATATAAGGGTAAATATACTTCCAGAATCCTATTGTTTACACCATCAATTCAATTGATATTTTTTGTATTACATCGAAATTTTACCGTATTTGACATAATACCGATTTCGATATTTTTCAATGAATTCTTGATCTACAAAAGACATGGATTTTTGTACAAAGGTAGAATAACCCATAAAAAATATGAATTTTTGATAAATGTAAAACGATTTTAAAAAATTCTAAATACTTTACATACCGAATTAAAATTTTGATATAATACTAAAACTGCTGAATTTTGGATAAAATAAATAAATATCATGTATTACAAACTCATACATTAATAAATAACTATCTCTAAGGGGATTATTATAATGCTCTAAGGGAAGAGACTAGGCTGGAAACAGGGGATGGATCTAAATTTCTATCTAAATTTCTGTTTTGGCATGATCAATGGTTGAATGATTGCCTTTTGAAGGAGGCATTCCCGAGGTTATTCTCAATTTCTAACCAAAAGAACTATTGTATTGCTGATTGTGGAAGGTACGACGACGGACTTTGGGTCTGGTCTCTTAATTGGAGCAGGCCGTTACGCGCTTGGGAGGAAGAGGCTAAATCCACTCTCATGCAAACAATTTCGGCCTTCCAGCCAAGCGCAGCTTTAGACTCTATTGTGTGGAACTTGGAGCCTAGTGGGATTTTCTCGGTGAAATCATTAAGGCACAAAATGAACATTACTCATGGAGTGGTGCCTACGACTGGAGGGGACCTGGGTCGAATCTGGTCCAACCTGATTCCTTCAAAAGTAGTGTTTTCTTTGGGTATCTCTGCAAGGACGGCTTCCAACCAGGGATCGTTTGATACGTTCAAATAGGCTTCAAGCTTGGGACTGTCTATGTCCGTTGTGTGGTTCAGACGATGAGTCGGGAATCATCTCTTGCTGCATTGTCCAATTACTTGGAAAACTTGGAATTATTTTGCAAGGAAGATTGGAGTTAGTTGGTGTGTGGGCTCATCCCTGGACACTTCGCTTTCATTGTGGTTGGGGCTGGTGGGAGGTGAAATGCTTAACAAGGTTTGGTTTGCAATCTTTGGAGCAATAATGTGGGGTATTTGGCTACTACGCAACAAAGCTATATTTGATGATGCAAACTGCAGGAGAGAGGACATTTTGTACTCAATTAGTCTTCATGTCAATGAGTGGATTCGGTGGACGAATTCTATGAAAGACTCTGGTTATCAGGATCTCTTCCTCTTCTTAGATTCAGTTGTAAATTGATAGGAAGGTGCCATCAATCTAGATGGTATGGGTTGAGTTGCTTATTCCCTGCGTGGAACTTAGATTAGTTCTCCTTTACGCTTGCAGGCTACTGCTCGGTGGAGTTTTCTATTAGGCTGTAACTTGTACTTGGTTATTATATACAAATTTTACTGACCAAAAAAAAAAAAAACTATCTCTAAATCATGTATATCAATTTCTTTTATCTTTACATTAACTCAGTCAATTTAATTCAGACAAACCCTAATTTAATATCGAAATCTGAAACCTAATTAACGATACCTGGAAAGAGGAAGTTGTGGTCTTCCGAAGAGAATCGTGGACTGGAACTATAATTGGTCCGCCAAATGTACTTACTCTGAGCGCTTTCCCCTTTTATCTTTATATTAGATCCTTTTTCTGATCGTACTATGCATCTTATACATATGAAACATTTATCCCACAATAATAATTTGGAATAGTTTAGGGCTTTTCTTTACTGGATAGTTGTGCGGACCTTGAAGTTCATGTATTGCCTCTTTTATCTTTTCGAGGATCAGAAAGAAATGGGAATGTTCCCTTCCCGAGGGAACATAAAATATTAGCCTAGGTCTTGGAGAGGGAAAATTGGATGTTATACAAACACAAGTTTTTTTCATGTCATATTTTAATATTCTCACAAGAGTTAAACTGCTATAAAGTCATATCATTAATATGGGAAAAAATATTACTTTAGAGAGATTATTAGATAAATGAAACTTTTTTCTTCGAAAATTTTAAAATTGAAGTTTCGAACGATAAATACTATATACAAAATACTTAAAATCTAGAAGTATTTCAGTTTTGTTTGCATGCCATATATCGTGGAAGAATCTCACCTCCCGGCAGGCCCGTGCTACCTCCGCCGTGTTCACCCATCCAGCGCCGGTTTGGACAGGAACCCCAACCCCACCACCCCCCCCTCCCGTGCTACCTCCCGGTGGACGAAGATGGGCAGGACGGAGGTGACGACGAAAATGTTGAGTTCGGTTGGCCGGTCGTCGGGGTCGGTTGCTGTAGACTTTGAAGCTTCTTCTTCTTCGTGTTGCTTTTTTTTAAGATTACACGAGAAAATGCATGGAAAAAGAGGAGCGTTTTAAGAGCCTTTTTTTTAATTGTATACTGATGTTGCTTGATGCTGTTTGATTTTTTATTTTTTTATATATATATTTGAACGTCATTGTAACTTATCTTATAAACATTGTTATTAATAAAATATTTTTGTCAAGTTTGAGTTTAAGATCCTTTGTGAACATAAAGTTTTAAGCATAAAGATGAGGAATTCAAGCAATAACAGAATGAAAAGACCTTCGAAAACGGAAGACAAAGATGGGGAATTCATGCAACTAAGACCCAGAAAGATTTTTTAAGTATATCGAATGTAGCGATGGGGGAAAATTTCCCAATGTTCTAGTCATAAAAATGGATATTTATTCTCCTACAATCTCAGCTTGTTTCTGCTGTTTGTTGCTAGACGAGGTTTCACGAAGCTACCACTACTACGAGTGGCCTGGTCATATCTTGAAGTAATCCTTCACAGATTGGTCACCCAGCTCCCTTGAGAAGAATGTCTTGAAATACTCCATGAGGGTAACCTGCTTGTAACGAGCTGGCTTAGCTGCTGATACTAACTCGGGAAAAGGTCCTAAAATGAAGTCGTATTGACTCGGATTGAAGAAGACAGCTACTGAAACCCGAGGTTTGTTGGTTGGATTTGCCAGTACTCTGTGCTCTACACTCTTGTACTCATCATTGGACATTATCTACCAAGCAGCAGAGAGTGAGTTTCAGAATCAGGCTAGTGGAAACAAATTCCGACTTTCGGGCATTTGGAAACCAATCTAAAACATAGGAAATGATATTATTACCTGGAGTGTATCACCAACATTAATCACAAGAGCTCCGGGGACTGGTTTCACATCGACCCAATTTCCAGCAACCTTAACCTGTAGACCTCCAACTTGGTCTTGCAGTACAATAGTCAACACTCCGGGATCGGTGTGACACGATATCCCAACGGTAAGATCCGGCTGAGGGCACTGCGGATAGTAGTGACCCACCATCATCCGCCTTTCGGCGCATTGTATCTCCTTCAATCTTCCAGCATCCAGGCCTAGTCCTTCACACATGAGCTCCATCAACAGCTCCGCGACCCTTGTGCATTGTCTGTTCCACTCCATCACTTCAGCTCTACATATCTCGGGGATGTCTTCGGGATTCGGCAAGGTCGGACCTAGCTTAATCTGAATTGTGTCTCTGTGAAATATATGCAACAATCATCAACGAGCATGTAAATCAACTGGCGATGGTCATTTTATTTTTATCCAGAGTTATCGAATGAGAAATATGTAGCGATCATCCCGAGCGTGTAACTCAGTTGACGATGGTAATTTTTTTTTTCCTCAAAAGTTATTTAATGTGGAATATGCAATAATCATCGAGTGTATAATTCAACTAACAAAATATCATTTAGCCTAACGAGAAGCTTTGTTGTCTAACATATGAGTTTCCATATTAACGTGTCATGACCAGTGAACAATAAACAATAGATCTGACTCACGGATAAAATTCATTTTTGCTGTCAACCATAGGCAGGCCTCTATCTATATTACCTCCAACTTGCAGCTTTAGAACGAAACAAGTCAACGTTAGAGATGAAAGACACGCCGGTCCCCAAGTCCCGCCCATAGAAACGGGCCTTCTCCTCCGCGTCCATCTCATGAAACTCCCTCACCGCCCCGACCGTCCTCTCCATCACCTCCAAGGGCACCCCGTGGTTCACCACCTGGAAGAACCCTACCTCCCGACACGCCCGCGCCACCTCCGTCGCGATCGCCCCGCCAGACAGGTCCACCGTCGGTATTTCAACGTGGTCTTGCACTGGTTCGGACAGGAAGCCAGGCTGGTGGACAAAGATGGTCGGGACCGAGGTGACGCCGGCGTCGACCAGGCCCTTCACTCCCCTCTTGGTGGACTCGAAATTGTGGAGATCCGTCAACCGGTCTTCGGCGGCTGCCATGGAGGATTCGTGGTGGTTGTTGTTGTCTTTTTTGTGTGTCGAAGGTTGTTTTAGGCGCGTTGTTAAGAACGTTTTTTGAATTATATAATGACAACTATTGATGTATTGGCTAAATTTTATTGTGATTAAACAATATTTGATTTATGGAAACTGAATGTGTTTCCAAATTTACATTTAACTCTTTCCTAATTTATTTCATAACTTACTATTTTTTAATAAGTAGTTTGTATTTACAAAGAAAAAAATTTAAAGAGATTAAATTATTACAGTTAGTTACCTTATTTCTTTCTTCCTATCTCCGTATTATTTTAATTTCCTTCTGCATCCAAGGCTAAACCAACGGGTGATGAGATTAAATTATTTCAATGAAGAAATATTTTTTGAGTTCGAGCTAATAATGTTGACATAAATTTGTCATTTTTAAAATTCTTTTTTTCCTTCGAATCAGAAATTTATGAAAGCATTTTTGGTGTAAACTAAAAAAATAATCATGTGAATGGAAAAAATGAATGTACTTCATTATCTAATTCCATATCCAAGGTGAGAAAGACCTAAATTTTAGTTCCAACTCTTATATCCGAATAAATTAAAAATTGATAATTGCGTCTAACTAAGTGTACGATCTAGACAATGGATTTAGTAAAAATGTCTAAAATGTGATTTTTACTATGAGAATTGTTTTTAAATTATCAGATAAAAATTTTAACCTTAAATTTTTTATCTGACAGTTATTAATAGTTGATGGTATAATTAATATTAAATAAATATTTATTTAATTATTATATCACTAATTTCTTTATTTTCTTATTTGTTCCTAAATTTTTTTAGGTTATTATAATTATCAATAAATCTCTCCCCTCCCAAACACGCCGCCGCCCATTAAAAAAAACCAACCCCCAAACTCAACCCAAGCCGCCGACCATTACCACTAACCCCCCTTTTGTCGGCGATTAACAATTCCCCTCTCCGATTAAACAATTCTCCCCTCTGAATAAACAATTCCCCTAAGATTAAACAATTCCATCAAACAAACCAAATTCACCAACGCCCATTATAGCCCTCAGGTGATGGTAGATGCAATGTGTTTATGGATTTAAAATTTTTTGAATGTTTTATCAGTTATTAATTGTTTTAATTATTTTCGAGATTACTTAATATTTTAAATGATTTTTTTATGCTTTCTATATCTATATTTTCTAATTTTTAAGATTGAAATTAAATACTAGTATACCAATTATATCCTTATTATAAAAATACTACTTTTAAATTTTTACCATGAGAACTAACATCAGACCGGAATCTGAAATGTACTATCTATATAGATCAGGAATTTCAAGCAACCAGACCCCCAAAAAGGTACACGTATCTCAAATGTGGTGATGATAAAGTGTAGGCTGAATGGTCTGGATATGAAAAGAAACTGGAAACTGAAGGTTCCGAAAATGCATAATGTTTCCACCAAAATAAAGAAAGTGCCGAATTTGGGCATATTTTCTTCTCAATTCCAACATATGCAAGCAACAAGTCACCCAATGTTCTAGATAACATCAGTTTATTCTTGTATGATTGTCTAAAAGGGGAAAGTACATTAATGTAATAGGCGGCAGATTGAATCTTCAACTCTCTTCGCTACTAGATTTGGTTTCACAAGCTATACCGGTGGCCTGGTCATAAGCGTCTCCTCTAGGTTAGCTCATATGGTGTAATTTGTTTTTTTTTTATACTAATGGCATAATTTTCATTTCTCGAAATAATACAAAATGTACTTTTCGAAAAACACACATAAAAAACAATATTTTCTCAATTCCATTACATGCAAGGGAAAATTCAAGAATGTTCTAGTTATTACAGCATTTTATTGTTGTGTTGGAGGAAGCAGGAAAAGTACATTAATTTAATTGGCAGTAGATAGAATGTTCAACTTTCTTCATTGCTCGAAGTTGTTGGTCTCTCTGGCATGGTCATACCTTGAAGTGATCCTTGAGAGATTTACACAACTCCCTAGACAAGAATGTGTCGAGATACTCCTTGAGGGTAACCTGC
>SOPF01017766.1:0-11139 GCA_012979155.1 Hypericum perforatum
ATCTGGTTGTGGTATCGGGTTGCTTGCATCAAAATATCCAATCGTTTAAACAAATTCTTAATTGGGAATTAGAAAAATCTAACATGATATTAGATTGCTTAAATCTATAGTGGAAGGGTTTGGATTGGTAGGTTGGTTGCATCGGGGTCCCGATCATTTGAGGGTGCGATAGGATGATCTTGGACAGGGACAGGTGGCGAGGTTTCTTAGGATTCTAGTGGTGCTATATATGATGGTATGTAGGTAGTAGAGGTGTCATCTAGATCCACATTCGATCGAGGAGCGGACATGGACTTATCAGGTTATGCGTAACTATCGTCGACCAATACTACATTATGGAACACTGGGAAACTTTTGGCTTCTATCTCATATACTTTGTAGCCTTTTTGTCCGAGAGGATACCCAGGAAATACATATGGGATACTACGGGAGTCAAATTTGGAAGACCTATTATTGTTGTAGACACATGCTAGACACCCAAAGACCCTAAAGTTATGATATGAAGGAAAACATCCCATCAATAATTTGTAAGAAGTCTTATAACCTAGGATTCAGAGAAGGTAAACGATTAATAATGTGAATAACATTCAAGACACGTGCCCTTCAACACCTAAGAGATAACTTGGCTTGAATTGAAGTGCTTTAGCCATCTCTAAAATATGCCGTTGTTTATGCTCAGCAATCCCACTTTTTTTTTTGTGTGCATGGACAAGAAGTTTCACATTAAACTTCATTTCTTTCATAGAATTCTTTTAACTTACTACACCTAAATTCTGGACCGTTATAAGAACAAATATGTTTTACCCTCTTTTCGAACTGACGTTCGGCCATGACAAAGAAATTTTGAAGTTTAGAACTCCTTGAGACTTATACTTTATTAAATATGTCCAAATTTCTCTACTAAGTCATCAACAATAGTTAACCAAACATGTCGAAGAAAGAATTTTGCAGGGACTCATATATCGCAATGAATGATTTGTAGTGTCGACCTAGCATTAACTAGGGGGCTAGCAATTGTTAGGCCGGCTACTCCTTACTGTAGATCACCACACGCAGTACACAATAGCTTACTTCTCTTATGGACAACGATAGTAGTACACATTCTTACAAGTCCAGATTTGATTTCGGAGAACAATATACAGCACCATATTGTACAGTGAATCTATTCATTTATAACTGTTTGAACTCTTTGATTATATATGAACTATTCTAACACAATTGGTCAAATCATCACGTGAAACTATTCAAATATACATAAACAAAATATTTGGTCGTCTGCGATCATCGAGTCAAACTATTCAAAAGTACATGAACAAATTATTGAGTAAAATCATTCAAACATTCATAAGCAACTCATTCATTATAACTAAGCAAAACCATTACAATGTACTCGACAAAACCATTTGAATGTTCAAGATGGTCATGTAAAAAAATACATGTATAAGACCAAATCCAGTTCTGATTGTTACGAGTTAAATTAGCATTTCGTAATTACATGATAAATTAGCATTTCTTAATTACTTTTACATACCAAAAAAATATTTTAAAAAATGGGGCTCGATATTGAATAATGAAGTGGTGGGGATAGCGTGACTTGAACACGGCCAACGACTACTTGCCAGGTAGAGAGAAGGAAATAGAAGAAACGAGAGAACGAAATAGAGTTCCCTAAACCTCTTCACCTGACTTATAAGAAGCTAGCCCTAATTTGTTATACAAGAAATTTAGTTCTCACCTAATTTGAGTTTCTATTGTAATAAGAATAACTAATTACGAATTTTAGACATATTCCCAACAACAACCATGAGAAACTACTTCAAGTAAAACACCATTAACCTAGGAATACTGTAATGATATTTGCCAATGGGCAACAGGTGTACTGGTGTAGGAGTCGATTAATTGCTTCCTGAACCGAGTCCTTGGAAATCCTAATGATGATTCGGAGCGTTGAGGGATTTCCTCATATCAGGGATGGTTCCTGTTTCTGCTTTTAATCTGGTCATTTTTGGTGGGTTCTATAGAAGCAAGTCGTTTTGTTCGTGATTGGTTCAAGTGTGATGTTCCTGCGCAAAATTTAGGACTTACTCTTTCTGATCGCTACCCTTTGCAGCCACTCTCACTTTCTGCAATTTTCTATGTATGGACCTCTTGATGTTCAGAAATTTACGACGACTCTCTAATACCCTCCTCGTCGACAGCCCCTCTCCCTCGTCGTCATTGTTGGAGAAGAAGATGGAGGCGTCGACAACTCCGGCGCAATTTATTACTTTAAAAGCTAAGTGTTGATATAATCGGAATTCGAATTATTTAAATTTTTTATCATTTAAAATATTCAAATTTTTATTTTTATCCAAATTCAAATACAAACTCATAAATCAGAATATCCAATCTATTAAACAAATGCTTAATTGGGAGTTAAAAAAATCCATGATGATATTAGATTGATATTTTGTCATTATGCTAAAATAGAATGGTTTGTATTGAGTACAGAGTAAAGAAATTTATTTTGGTTTGGAATGAAGATGATCGTAACTAATATTTTCTATTTACGATACAATTATGTTAATTATGTAATACTGACCTGCTCGTTATGTAATATTGGCATATCCAATTTGTTATTTTTTTCGACAGCTTATTAAAATGCCGTCCGCTCAGTTTTGCGAAGCAAGTGGGTATAAGACCAGAAAAAAATAACAAGCTGGGGACAGAGACTCGAGGACGGGAAGCGAGCTTGGGTAGTTTGGGAATCAGGAATTTAGGGTTTATATTTTGTAAAACTGGGAATGGTGGATGCAAGTTTGGACATGTTAGCATGAGCCAGACCCCGATACTCAAACAGGGGCCAGGCAGTTTTGAGGGTAGGCTACTTTGGGCGGCTGCCCAATCTAAGATTTTATAAATTTGGACATTTCGATATCCCATATTCTAATTTTATTATAAGTATCTATATTTGATTTCAAATTTAAATTTTAAATAATTCCAATTCAAATATAAAATTATCTGAATTTGAATCAGAATTTTTTTCATAGATATTAGATTTAGATATCGAATATCATATAATATGTTTACCCTAATTACATTCGTGATATTTCTTGGTGAATTGGAGCCAAGAGCTGACACGAGGATCTAATTGCAGAAACTGAAGAAAAAGATAGCTGACTGACTTGCAGAGACTAGGAAAGTCGAGGATCAAATATGAGCTTGTGAGATCGTAGTTACTTCGCCTGGATTTATGAATCATGTGTCAAGCCAAATTCTAAGGGAGGGAATTTCTCCACTTTATTAACTTGAATTTTGATGTCTGACACACTGCAGGATACATTCATTCTACAATACCGCATGTCTTATTCAGATAAAAGCAAATAACCTCAATTTTATTAGAACAAACAAATTAGCAGGCAATCATGTCGAACATAGGAAAACACTTCTTTGTTTAAGCACTTTTGTGGAACTCCATAACCCACATATTAAATATCTGATTATGGACTTCAAACCTCACAAAACCAGACTCGTGGGCGAAGGCCTCGAACTCTTTGAAGGTTCTTTCTTTGCCTTCAGGAAGTTGTGCCATCATTAAGACGTCCTGGGCTATAACGACGTGAGAAAAATAGTCGTTCTCTGGAATGTCGGGAAGCACACAGTCAACAACAACCAACTTGCCGCCATTTGATAGAGCATTATAACAGTTCTTTGTAATTTTTTTGCAATGATCGTCTCCCCAATTGTGAAGTATATTCTGCCAATTAATATATATTCAATAGTCAAATATATTTAATTGAAGACCCTAAAAATGTATTAAAATGAATTTTACTCATAGCATTTAGATTAGTTCTACTTCTCTTGTTTTTCTTATTTAGTAGTAATACAAAATTGTGAGTTACTTTTAATGTCTAGAAAATTTATAAACTCCAAATAAATGGGGATCTATGTTTTCTAAATACACACGAGTGTAAATGGAATTTTAATAAAAAAATACTTTGAATTTATTTATAAATTTATGATTTTTTTAATTTTTTAGAAACAAAATGGAAAAAACAAAAATAGAAATATAGTTTGGATTTCAAGTCTAAAATTGAATGATTATTTTTTTCTAGACAAGAAGGAAGTTAAATATACTTCAGGTAGTCGCCAAATTTTCTTCCAATTTAATTTTTAAGAAAACAATTTATTTAAATTAAAAGAAAAAAATTACGTAGGATCCATTTTTCCAAGTTGACATATAAAAACAATTTCTATCAGGAAATGGAAGAGACCCTCAAAACTTGCACACACACACACACACACACACACACACACACACACACACAAAAAAGTTAGAGACCCTCAAATGTGAAATGAAGTCCACTGAATCCAATGCCCGAATAAAATTCACTGATTTAATATTTTGGAGTTCTGGAACAAATAATAGTGAACTGTATAATACGAAGCAAGCACTAATTTCCGGTGTAAAACTCAAAATTATGGGTGAGTTATGGAAATTTCAGCAGTTTTACGTTTTTAAGCACGTAAATGGAGACTTGGATACTTGTAAAAAAAATGGAGACTTGAATGACTCTTACCTTGAGCATGATTCCATCAGCTTTTGGAACACTGGTGAACATGTCTCCCCCGATATGTTCTACCCCTGATACACAGAAGCTTATGGTCAGAAAATACGTTCTTCTAAAAAAATAAATATTATCACATCAAAATACATTACAGTAATCCTCTAGATAAAAGTTATCCAAATGATTACTCAAGGTGCTTGGACTTCCTTTTATCTTAGAGAATCTAGGTAAAACACAAGGTTTTGGTTATGACATCTTCAGAGCATAGTAACAAAAGAGCAGAAACTACGGGTTCCAAATAGTCAGAAAATAACTATTCGACTCTCCAATTGATCAATTCGGTAGTATATAGAAGTATGTTTTAAAGAATCTTACATTAAATATGACAAATATGTTGAATATGTTTGCAAGTATAAACTATCTATCTATTCTTTTTTTTTCTTTATCTAGTAAAAAAAACATTGATTGATATAAACCTGGATAAGAAGGGGCCTCGGAGATGACATGTGGCAAATCGTAGTTGATGCCTTTGATGTGAGGATTCTCAGAAACAATAGTGACAATAGAAGCTCCAGCACCGCCACCCACGTCAACCAGCACTTTGAAACCATGAAATCCTTTGTATACTTGAACCATTTTCTTCATTAATAGTTTGGAATAGCTCCCCTGTCCGTTGTTGAACACACTACCAAACCTTGGATCAGTTCCTAGGTATTCATATACCATCATCTTATTGGCTTTGTTGAATGGAATGCCCCTTTCAAGTATTGAATCATTCAGGTGGTACCTGGCAAAATCCATAAAAATATATTTAATCACATCGTCAATAGATTCTTAAACATTATGTAATCACATCGTCAATAGATTCTTAAAAATTATGTAATCACATCGTAAACTTTCAAGCTTCACGCAATATGTATGATAATTGATGAGATGATGCTAATTCGGTCACACAATATTTTAAAAAACATGGTAAGACTTCAATGTACAAAGATCCACCAGTGACATGTCATTTTTTTTAAATATAGTATCCAACGCATAGGTTAGTTACTAATGAATAACTATAATAACTCTTAGTTTCCAAATATTTTGTCCCACACGTTCCAATATGAATTAGGTGACATGATGTCACTCTAAATACATGATGGCTTCAAGAAAAAAAAATCAACAAAAACTATTTTCTTTCCACGCCAAAAGAAGATAAAATATGAGAGCAACGGAAAAAGTACTGAACCAGCTCTTCATGGGGACCTGATCGTTGAGCATCAAGATGAAGTCACCCAGCAATCCACCATCTTCATTTGGAAGAAGAATCCTGCACACGGGTCTGGCCGAGTAGGATCTCTCCACTCCACCGTCCTCCGTCGTGGCCACCCTGCATTTCACGACGTCATTGGCAGCCAAAAGACGAAGCATCCGGTCCAGCATCACAGGGGCTTCGGGGTTCCTGGTCGGCATCTGAGACGCGATCTCCAAAGACGTGATATAGGAGCCATCACAAGTGGACTTAGAGATTATGTCTATGATTTTCAGCTCGAGGGCTGATTTTACAACCATAGGAAGGATAGCATCGTGGGCTATCTTCAGGGCTAGCTTCACACACTTGTCCTCTTCATTGTTCTCTTGTAAGATGTTAGACATTGTTGGTTGGCTCTGAAAAGTGTTGTGTCGAGTACCAACATGCAAGCATACACTTGCTTATAAAGTGGTGAGAAGTCACAGCTATCAACAATTTGTCGTTGTCCGATAGTTGACTGCCGTTGTCCGGATAAAGAAAATACCACAACCTTCCCGCCACTTTATTTTACTGTAATAAACTCGCATCTTTTCAAGTAATTTGACTGTTAAGAACATATGTATCCAAACTTTCAAGTCACGGACAAGTCATTGCTGTTATCTTTTATGAGTTACCGAATTTTAATTATTGAAAATGTCAAAATGCTATTTAATTACCATGAGATTTTTTCATTCATTCAAATATTTTATTGAATTGAAAAATAAATTAGTTAATTTAGTATGTGTTTAGAAAATGGATTAAAACGAAAAAAAAATCTACTTGCAACTTCGTGTAATAGAATTTTCATGGTTGGATTTGGAAATTGGAGGCAAGTATAGCCTAAAAAGGGTTCCGATCAATTGTGGTGTACAGCCTAAAATGGTTTTATATTCATTGTTTTAGTGATTTGCTGGGATTGAGGATTATAGAGTTAACCCGGTCAAAACTAACCGAATTAGTTGTGATCCGACCGTTAACTAGATTTTGTTCTAGCATCGATCTATTCTAATATTTGGAATCAGTTTGACCACTAATTGCTAGAATCCATTTAGCTTGTTTTAGTCGGGAGTTTCAATGAACTCGATGAAAGTTACTAAGCTCCTTATAGTAAAACGTAGCAGTTGTTACTCAAACGTGTCCTTGAAACATAATTGTTTATATACAATATGTAAGTCTCTCTGATTTAACTGGGTAGTTCTACAAATTAACACAAATAGATGTGTGTCCAAAAAAGGTGCACATTGTTAGTATGAGTAAAATCAATAAAATCACTTAAACATTTCACACAGTACAAATCATATACGAAATATCACAAAATAACTTGATAATCTAATAAAAAAATTAGGAATTATGTTAATTTCATAAAAGGATATAATTTCATGATTATCTTAATTTGGAATGATCATGAGATGCAGTGTAACTACGTAATCTATGTCTTACAATGTTGGGAATGCTTCCAATTCATATTTAGTGATATTAAGGGCTAATTTGTTTCATCCTAATTCTTTTGTAGTTCTCCTTAAGGAAGTCATGAGTGAACAAATAAATCGATGCATTTAAATAAGCTTAATGTATATAGATATATAATATACCGTACAAATTAATATTCTTTAGTCCATAAAATTTCATTAATTTAGAAAGGCGTTGATTTTATTAAGTTGGGATCTGAAAAAAAAAATCATATTCAGATATTTACGACGATTAATTTATAAAATTTTATTGAAAATCTTGACTCCTGTAAATCATATGAACAGTCTTTTAGACTACTGCTTTTTTAATTCATCATTTTTCTCATGAATAAGTGCCCAAATGAGTCAAACCCCAATTATGTGTGGTTGTCCGGTTAAAGAAAATACCAAGACTTTTCTACTACTACTGCTTTCTTAATTCATTTTTTTCTCATAAGCGCCGAGGTTGACCGGACAAAGAAAATAACAGGACTTTTCTACTACCATTGCTTACTTAATTCAACATTTTTCTCATAAGAGCCTACATGAGTCGAACCCCAATTATGTGTCATTGTCCGATAGTTGACTTCCGTTGTCCGGATAAAGAAAATAACACAACCTTCCCGCCACTTTATTTTACTCTAATAAAGTCGCATCTTTTCAATTAATTTGACTTTTAAGAACACGTGTATCCAAACTTTCAACTCACTGACAAGTCATCGCTCTATCTTTTATGAGCTACTAAGTTCTAATTATTGAAAATGTCAAAGTTATATTTAATTACTATGAGATTTTCGTATGCATTCAAATATTTTCCAAAAGTAAATTAATTAATTTAGTAGGTGTCCAAAAATGGATTAATAAAAAAAATCTCAACTTGCAGCTTCGTGTAATGGAATTTTCTTGGTTGGAGTTGGAAATTGGAGGCAAGTATAGCCTAAAGTGGATTCCGATCAATTGTGCGTGCATCTTAAAGTAGTTTAGCATTCATTGTTTTAGTGGTTTGCGGGTATTGAGGATTATAGAGGTAAGCCGGTCAAAACTTACCAAATTAACTGTCGGTCCGACCGTTAACTAGATTTTGTTCTAGCATCGATCTACTCTAATATTTGGGATCGGTTTGACTACTAATTGCTAGAATCCATTCAGCAGTTTTAGCATGTTTTAGTAAGGAGTTTCAATGAACTTGATCAAAGTTACTAAGCTCCTGATCGTTAAACGTAGCAGTTGCTACTCACAAACGTGCCCTTGAAAAATAATTGTTTATATACAACACTTGATAATCTAATAAAAAAATTAAAATTATTTTAATTTTGTTGTAGCAGACAATCAATTCTCCGATTTTTTGACTAATTTTAGTAAAAACAATCATAACTAATTACTCAAATATTGGATTAGGATAATTTTAAAAATTATAAACGAATAAAAAATAAATACACAATTTTGTAATTTATCACTTAGAAATAATGACCCGTCCTAAAATTTTAGGCAGTTGAGAAGTGATGATACATAGTTAGTAATAAGGGCTAGCCTTAGTAAATCGAGAGCAGTAAAAAGGTAAGTACATCATAGAGCCCGAATATCACGGCCTTGGATTTGGTGCTGGACGCGGAATGGGCTCCAGCACGGTGCTGGGCCGATTCCCGGCCTTCAGATCAGAAGCCCGGATAATTATTAAGATCCGACGGCCCGCCTCTATGAGGGTTAAACGGGGGTAGTTTTGTCATTAACGCTAAAAACCAAAATAAAGAAAAAAGGCGTGCGGTACGGTTACCGCAGAGAGCAGTTTCCAATTTTTAAAAAAAAAGCCAGAGAGAGAGAGAGAGAGACAACGTGGAGAAGCCGACGGACGAGAGAGAGAACGTGGAAAAGAGGACGGACGAACCGGAGAACCGGAGAAGACGACGGGCTTGAACGTGGAGAACCGAAGAAGACAACGGGCTTGAACGTGGAGAAACGAATAAGACGACGGGTTTGAACGTGGAGAACCGGAGCACATTTTAAAGGTAAGTTTCATATGAGCTTCAACCTCTGGTTTATCCTCCGCTTACTGATGTTAGGGTTAGGGTTAGTGATTCGATTTGATGGTTTAATGATCCTATGGTTTTAGGATTTTTGATTGTATTTTGTGTATATTTATTAGGTTTTAGGATTTAGCTCTTCGAGTAGTAGACTGGAGGTTGAGTGTCGTTGTCGACAGCGAACGGAACAGTTTTGTTATTTGATGTCTTTGTTTTCGATGGTTTTGCTTTTTCTGTTTTGATGGTGTGTGTGAACGTTATTCGATGGTGTAGATGATGAGATTCGACGGTTTGATATGCTTCGACGGTTTCGCTTGTAATTATTCGATGATTGATGTTCTGTTATTCGATGGTTGATGTTCTGTTATTCGATGGTTGATGTTCTGTTATTCGATGGTTGATGTTCTGTTCTTCGATGGTTGATGTTCTGCAATTCGATGGTTGATGTTCTGTAATTCGATGTTTTGGTATGTGTAATTACTATGATATGAATTGAATGGTTTTATGTTGTATTATTGAATAATTTGAATATAACAGTGTATTTATTCATGTTTTTATGTTGTAGATGGCCTACACATCTTCAACGAGGCCAAATTTACTAAAGGAAGTAAATCGCCTCCTTTTCGGTGTGAAATGTATTGAAGGGGCCAAGGAAAGGGCAAAGTTGGTGAAGGATGCTGGTTTTGGCTACCTTTTACAAGTCGTGGAGGATGATATACGTCCTTCGGAGTTGGAAAGTTTTTTTCTTGATTGTCAGGGAGATGATGATCTGATGATGGTGACTCCCGATTTTGTGGAGCACTTATATAGCATCCCTGCTGGAGAAGATGAGATCGAGTTGAAGGGAGAACGGAGCAAAGGGTGTGATGAATTTTTCTCGAGGTACGAGGTGTATATGTCTAAGCGGTCTTCCATCGACCTCAAAGATGTGAAGGAGGTTCTTTTCGGTCAAAGGGGAGTAGTGCTGGAGAAAGACTGGGCACAGTTTTACATCCTTTATGGATTAGGTGTGTTGCTGGCCCCGCAAGTGAAACACGTTGTCTCTGCTAGGTTTTACAATCTCATGAACCCGCTCAGCAATGCTAAGAGATACAATTGGTGCAAGTACGTGGCGGATAAGGCAAATGCTGGGTTTGTGCACGCTGTAACCAGCTCTGCATCAATCATTAAGTTGTCCGGGAATGTGAACCTGATGGTTCAGTACCGGCAGAGTCTTGGGAATGAGCGAGTTGAGGCGTTTGAAGAAGTGCAGCCAGCTGAGCGAGGTGAGCGAGCTGAGCGAGTGGAGCCATCCCATCGACCTATGAATGACCTTCGTAAATTGGAGGAACTATCAACTGTTGAGGTTATTAGTTATATATGTTTTTCATTTCATTTAAACACTTTTATATATATATTAGCTGTATTTGATCTTAATTTGTGTGTTCTTGACAGTTACTGCAACGATTAATTGGGATTGAATATAGCTTAGATACGTTGTCATATCATAAGGTAGCCATCAAGAAAATTCTTGCTGAAAGGGAGAGGATGGAAGAGAGAGTAGAAGTGGCTGGGAATGTCGAAGAACACGATTTGGAAGACCGTGGTGCAGGAGAGCCGAATGATGAGACACAGAAGGTAATAACTGATCTGACCATTCAATAACAGCATGCAAAACCATCGAATCATAGCTGTCCCACCATTGAATAATAGAAAGACATGCCATTGAATGCTAAATAGATCAAACATGTGTTCTGACCAAATTTGGCTATGTTTTTTGTGATTGTAAACAGGAAGCCCCTGCCGGAAATACCCAGACACAATCAGTCGACCCCATGGATAGTCAGGCTATCCTAGAGGAGGATGCT
>SOPF01017768.1:0-35367 GCA_012979155.1 Hypericum perforatum
GAATTGACCAAAATACCCTTACCCAATAAAATAAAAAAATCCATCTTCTTCAACCTCATGCCAAATATACTTCCCGTCCGACTAATCATAAAAAGCAACAATAGAAAGTGATTATAAATCAGAAACTAATTAAAAAAACAAACAACAGACGATCTAACTAATTCATCAAAAGCATCAACAGCAATAATCGAAAGGAATTTGTAATCAGAAACTAATTAAAAAAAGCAACCACCGTCTTGTAATCGGAAACTAATTAAAAAAAGCAACAACAGACGATGGAGCAAGGTGGGAGGTCAATTCCAGTTATAGATGACCGAAGGTTCAAGGATCCTACAACAAGAAGCATCAGGTCTGCCGTCTCTCCAAGGTACTCCTCTTCCTCCCGCTGCATCACAAAAGCCCTAAACTTGTTGAGAATCATCGATGGTGAATTAATCGTTGAGGGCACAGATCTGAACGGTGAGCTAGAAGGCGACAGTAGGGCTCGGTGGTGACGGAGTTTTCAATCAAGAACAATTTCTTTAAGGTTACGACGCGGGACTTGCCTACGACCCCGACGCCGAGCATCCTCAAGATGGCCTCCATTTCTACCCAACCAACACCTACTCGAGCTTCAAAAACTACCCATCGATCTTCTCCGTTTGGGCCCGAAAATACTGTTCATGTTGGAGAAGACAAGAAGACCCTGAAGCTGGTGGTGTCTAGAGTGGCGGAGGGAACGCTAGCGGCAAGGATGGCCCGCCGGTGGTGATAGAGGGAGAGAGACGCGATGGAGAGGGAGCGGAGGGGACGACAGTAGGAGGGCAGCGGGTTATAGGGTTGTTGATTTTCACTTACTCACGATTTTATTGCAAGAGTTCGGAAGCCAGTAGATGCGATTAGTATTTCGATTAGGATTTGCAATCGAGGAGTTGGTTAGGGTCCCGAAAATTGGCGGTGGAGGAGTTGGAATGCGAGGTTAACTTTTGTTTAATTTTTGGATTTGAATACTTGAAGATGAAAGTTGAATATTAAGGTTGAAGATGAAGAGATATGAAGATGAATTTTATTTTTGTTTTTTATGTAGGGGTATTATGGTCATTTTTACAAAAAAAATCAAAAAATGATTGATGACATCATCCTCAGTTAGGGACCCGAGACCAGGGACCCGAGACCAATATTAATACAAAAAATAAGGATCTTATATCTAATTCAAATTATATAGGGACCTTACCACAAAAATGGCCATAACTTAGGGATCTGATGGTAATTTACCCTAATAATTATATTAAGGTGGCTCTCATGTAATTGAACTCTATAATTGATAACTCTTAGGAGTTAGAGTTCTCTTATAACTTTGGTTATTAGTTTAATCTCAACCGTCCATTGGTAGCTTGATGGACGCACCAGATTGAATTAGGGTACATCGCTAGCTCCTCTCTCTGCCTATAAATAGATGCTAATGCTATCCATCGGTAGGCATCATAAACGATAGGAAAGCGAGAGAAACCTAGCTATAGCGACGATGACGTTCTACTCGACATCAACAAATCCGGGTACGCTTCCACTTATCGATTATGTTATGTAAATATAATTTACATGTGGTATCAAGAGCTTGTGTTCTTTATGGATTGGTTTTGAGTTAAAACGTAGCAATCTGGTCTGGGTATTAACTTTAAACCCACGATGAATAATTTTTTAACCCACAAAACCCACCGATTATTGGTAATAAGGAGAATCGGTTTTGGGTTTTGGGTTTTATACTGTTGGAAGGAATTGTTTATTATTGCTCACTGTTTCGGAAGAAGTTGATAACCTGTTATGTTGATATGATGAATTCTTAATGATAATTTATTCTTGTATCAACATGAATTCGTAATGATAATTTATTCCTGTTTCGGTTTCCGATGATGAAAGAATAGATTGAAAGCCAATTTTTTTTATTGCTCAGATTGTATACGAGAAGAAAACTTAGAATTGGAAACTGCTTCTCGATTTTACCATGGATTTAGGAATTGTTTATTATTCCTTGGTTTTGGAAGACGCTGATTATTGATTTAAGAAAATTGAATGAATTAGTAACGTGTTATGTACTAGTTGCATGTATTGTTATAAATTGTAATGAATAATTATTCAAGTTGATTTATTGAATGCTGAAATAAATATTGCTTGATATTAATACAATGTTATGGTATGTGTTTGTTAGTCACCAAAGTTGCCAAACTTTAATGTTATAAATATGTACATATATTTGTCATTTATTCGTCAATTATCGCAATACCAATTGATGATTTTGATGAATAAATTGACGTTTGCTATTTATAAGAAAACTGATTCTACCCAAAGGTAGGTCATTATTCTATAAATAGCAAGCATAAAAGTGACGAGCGAAATATTTGGATCAAGTACATATGCATATCCAAAGATAACGTGTATTTGATTTTGAATATTTTTAGCTTTTCGATAAACGTTATGTATGAATTTATAATTTGGTCACATATTTGTGTTTATCCAAAAATAGCATACATCATTCGTAAGCCGAAAACCTAATCAAATTCATCTTTATATCCATTCTCGAAATTCCTAAAACTAATATGCCCATACTGAATTCGAGATCTTCAAATCAAATCGCAACTGCCTAGAAACTTGATCGAGGTGTTAGAAAGAAGTCTTAATGTTTCGTTCCAAACGAACAAGATTTAACCGTTGGATTTCACCGACAATAGGAGCTGCTACATGGATTCAATACTACTTTTTATTCTCCGAAGCTATATTGCGGTAACAATCTTTGCTTCCTCGCAATAAGATCCCACTGTCCAGAATCATTTTCATTGTGTTAGAAACAGACTATTAAAGTTTTGCTCCAATCCTTCAAGATTTCATAATCAGGTTTAACAGAACTAGAGCTGAGCTGCTTGCGGAAATCCAAGAGTAAATCTTCATCTTCCAACCACAGAATTTTATCTTAGGCTAAGTCAAAATGCTCATCCGTTTTCTCTCTTTTTGGTTACTTTCTTACTGTTTATCTTGTTGTGTGCTTTAGTGTTGTCTTGTTCCATGGAGTAGAATTTTATTGATTCCATTTTGTGCCTCTACATTGGACGCCAATTCCTACTGATAGATCTGACCACGTTTCGAATTCGAACAAATTCAAATTGAATTAGTTCGACATCGAATTTATCAAAATATTAAACCATATTCAATTTATCCAAGGACAAATTGAATACGAATTATAAACTTTTGAATTCGAGTTGAATCCTAATTGAATCTGAATTGATTCTTAAATATTAAATATTTAATTAAAAATTAAAAAATAGGAATAAATATTTAACATCTTTTGAGAGAAAAATAATAATAAACTAAAGTTTGAGTTTGCATTTCATGTGTCAAAATAAGTTTTCTACCATTTACGGTCTAAGGGTTTAAAAATTTAGGGTTTAGTAAATAGTTGAGTTTAAAATTTGAGATTATAGGATTTAGGGTCTGGAATTTAAAGTTTATGATTTATTAGATAATTGAGCTTAGGGTTAAGGATTTTAGGTTTTATATTTTAGAGTTTTATGATTGAAGGTTCCGCCCAAAAATCCACTTATGCCTTTTTTTAATATATACATATATATTATATGAATTTGAATCAAATTCAATACGAATTTAATTCGAATCAAATTTGTCAGTTTGACGAATTATAAAAACTTGAACAGAATTCAATTCGTACCATCACGAATTCGAATTAACTTTTTGACGAATCGAATTATATATGAATCAAATCGAATTATTAACAAATCGAATCGAATCAAAATACAAATCAGATTCAGTTCTTGGCCAGGTCTACTACTGGAGAGAATTTTTCAACCCGTCTCTCTCTCCCCCTCTTTTTTTTTCTTCTGTCTCACTTTCCATAACAAATGGCCTCCCACCGGCGACGATGCCTCCACCAACAACCGCCAATAAGCCAGAACACAAAGCAATCAAATCTTGTATCATGGAAACTCATCTGACTGAATAAGATAAACGGAAGCTCGTCTCCATCCATGTTTACACGTCGTTGGTGTAAAAAGGGGTAGGTCCCTCACAAGACCTCTGATTAACATGTCTTTGATCGACATTCCAAGGAAAATTCTTGACCATGGTTCCAGAACGACGAGTCCACTGATAGATTTTCTCTTCAAGAAAAATCCTAGCGCCGAGATACATATTGGAAGTGCTTAGGATAGGAGTAGGTGGTGTTTGTTAAGCCATGTAGAAGTTCAATGATGAAGATTACTATAAATATCGAATCAGTTCATTGGTAATTGACGGCTATAAAATTCATGCCTTTCTTAAAAAAATAGTTCTCTTATCAATTTGGTTTTGAAAAAAGGTAAACAAAAATAAAAGATTAATTAGTTATATTTGAGAACTTCACACCTCAATTACTCAAATTAACTAGTTTGTTAGTAGCATAACAACAATTCATACTTCTTCTTCAAGGATAAGTGAAATGTGGATCATTTATCTTCTTTCGATAAAATAAAAAAATCTCTCTACGATAAGAACAAAACACAATGCCTTCTAAAATTTCAGAAATTAGACAAACTCCTAAATTTAAAGATAAATTATATCTGTCTCTTTGTGGTTTGGTGTATTTAACACTGGCTCCCTGTAATTTGCAAATTGATTAAAAAATCTTCTCAGGTTGGAGAATTTATAGAATTCAGCCCCTCACGCCAGAATTAGCATATTTTTCCAGCAAGGAGGTACGGGAAATGACTGTTATATCCTTCTATTATAAAACTAAAAAAATACTCTCATCTTTCCTCCTTCCTCCTCAACGGCAAAAACCCCTTAAACTCCTTAAAAAAACTGACGCAACATGATAATTCACTCCGTTTCCCTTTAAACTAGCTGAATCATAAACGTCATTTCCAACCCCCCACGAGTTCCTCCTCAACAGCTTGAGCCTGGACCGAACAAACCTCACAAGTTATGACTTAGAACAACTGCAGCGAAGAAGGCATTGTACAACGAAGACTAAAACTGAATATCCCAATCCCAACCCCGACAACAGACATCATATATCCATGCCCTAATTAACAAAAGTTGCAACCTTTACAAACTCAAGCAAATGAAAAGTGGGAAAATTGAAAAAGATTAATAAAAACCCTAGAGGGAAGGAGAAAAGTGGGAGGATTAAATCGGGACATCGAGCTAGGCAAATTTGATGGCAATAAGGATGTAGATGAGGAACAGACTGGCCATAGAGAAGGCAGTGTTTTGCTCCTAGTGCTTAGGCCTACAATTGGGACCGCCCGTCATGCTCCGCACCTTACCCCTGAAGTCTTCCTCGTGTCCCCATATCCTCCTCCGCCCATTCTTCCTAGTTTCCTACCGAGATCGCGCTAAACTACCACCCAATCAAAACCCTAGATTTTAATTTCGCGAGGGAAGTACAAGTCCCAAACTAGTTTTGAGTAATCATGTCGGGTTGGATTATCTTGTTCTTCATCTTGCTTTTGGCCTTCGATTTCATTATTACTGCTTTTGATTGGTAAAGTTTTTGTTTTTGTTATTGTTTTTTGTTTTTTGAGGTTCTTGGTTGGTGGAAGGAGGAAGGAGAAAGGAGGAAGGAGGAGAGTGTTTTTTTTGTTTTTTAATAGAAGTTATAATAGTCATTTCCCGTGGCTCATCGCCAGAGAAATACGCTAATTCTTCATGAGGGATTGAATCGTATAAATTCTCCAAACAGAGAGGGTTCTTTAATTGATTTGCAAATTACAGGTAAGCTAGCATTAAATACACCAAACCAGAGGGGGTCAGATGTAATTTTTCTAAATTTAAATTAGAAAAAAATGAAAAATTGGAGGATTTCAAGTTATTCTATTTGATTTTGTATTCTACTTGATTAAATTATTAATATTTGGGTAACAATTTTCATTATATTTCTATATCATGCTAACATCAATAAAAGAAAAAAGTGTCCGGGTATAATGAAAGAGACTCCTGTTTTCAAGTTAGTAGATTGGTCCCATGTTGCTCTTCGTACTGAAAACAACCAATTTCGAATATATACCAGATAAATACGTTGATACATTCTATTACGTGAGAAGCTAGCCCCACAGAATTTAGAGCCTTGTCTCACAAGTTAACTTGCTTGCATTTTACGTCTCTTGCTTAGTTACCGCCCTTTGGGATTGACAAGTTGAGAAAAAATGGCATCAGAATCATCAGATCCAATGCTGCTGCTGCCTCCGATGCTGGGCTGGCTTTGATGCATATCTCCGCAGTTGCTCCCCTCGTCGGAGCCGTGGCGGCTATCCTCTTTCGAACCGCGGCTCGAGGCTTCAGGGTTCTCCTGCAGCTGAAGTGCGAATTCCAGGTTCCAAAGCACATCACCCATGGAAGGACGATCGAGTCCGGAGTCGGACAGGCACTTCAGAGCTGTGTCCGAGAATTTCCTGAGGCACTCTGGTGAGATCTTGCCTTTAATTTGTGGGTCAATGATGTCCTGAAGAGTTCCTTTCCTGTGGCAATGTAGAGCCCAATCTGCAAGGCTGACTTGCTCCTTGGGAAGCTGCGGGTTAAGAGCCGGCCTCGCGCATAATGCCTCTAAGAGGACGACCCCGAACGAGTATACATCTGATTTTTCGGTCAGCTGTTGCCTCTTGAAGTACTCCGGATCGAGGTACCCAAAGCTTCCTTTCACCACTGTGCTAACATGGCCCTTGTCCATGCCGGGACCCGTCTTTGAAAGCCCGAAATCTGAGACTTTGGCGACCCAATTCTCGTCCACGAGGATGTTCGTTGTCTTGACGTCCCTATGGATGATCGTGTACTTGGCACCTGTATGAAGGTAGTGGAGCCCTCTGGCTGCTCCAATGCAGATCTCCAGCCTCTGCTTCCAAGAAAGCTTCGGCTTCTTGGTGTTGTACAGATGCTCTCGGAAGGTTCCCAATGCCATGTAGTCATAAACCAAGCACATCTCATCGTCTTCCTCGCAGAATCCAATCAGCGAGACGAGGTGCTTGTGCCTCAGCTTGGAAAGCATCTCTATCTCTGTCTGGAACTCGTTGACTCCCTGTTCGGATTGCGGGTTCGATCTCTTGATAGCGACCTTTGTTGTGTGGTCAATAACACCTTTATAGACCTTACCGAAGCCACCAACGCCAATGACGTTAGACTCTTCGAAGTTCTTGGTCGCGTGTTTGATCTCCGGTAGCGAGAAATGGCGACAGAGTCCTTGTGCCAATGTGGAAAGATTGGTGCTATTGCTCTTTCCGGACATTGATTTGCCCGTGCTACTATGTGAGTTGCCGTAGATTGGTAGCCAACTCGTAGTGTGGTTGTCATAACCAGGTACCCTTTTCTTCCTCTTGTAAGCCGCAATGCAGATCGCAGCGACAAGAGCAAAGCCAGCGGCTCCTCCGGCCGCGCCTTCAATCGCGCCAGTGTGGCTAGGGGAGGTGAAGCCCTTCTGTGTAATGCTAGCAGCCTTCTTGGCCATCATTTCGGACATCTCGGGGTTCGGCCCAGCCAAGCTCTTGTTCGGGTTGCTTATCTTGAATATTTCTATCCCATTAACTGATGCATCATAGAATTCAGGACGAGTAAAGGTCGATGGGAACAAGTCCAACCTGATGTTTCCATCGGCCGAGTAAACGGCTACGACATAGTCCCGGTATATCGGAACGCCCTTCCCTTTAGACCACGCGATTATATCGAATGGGCTCGGGTTACTCTCGGCTGGTTGCCTATTAATGAAGATGTTGAAAGCCTTCTGATTAACCTTGGTCAAGTCGATCTCGCAAAAATGCAACCGAACAATGTACGAGAAGTTGACATCAACTTGGAACACCCATGTCAAGTTGTAGTTAAGGTTCATTTGGTTGTTATTCCCCATACTTCTGGCTGATCGGTAGACTTCTTCGGGTGCCAGAGATTTTGGCAAATCTCCGAATTCGACTGTGAAATTTTCGGCAGCCGAGGCGTCAACCCCACTTATAGCTCCGTAGAGATACGGTATATCGTCGTACCAAGCTCGCATCAAACTGCCAGAGTCTTTACTCGGAGAAATGTATTGCCCCGCGACATTCAATCTATACATTGTCTGAAGATTGGAGCTTGTGATCTCCATGCTCTGGTCCGAGAACCCAATCACTGTTGCATTGTCAAAGAGGTCGTCGGCAATAGGGACCAACTCAATGCCGTTAACGAAGGCGAAGGCGCCATTTGGTTGGCCCGCGGGCTGAAACTTGACTTCAAGAAGCTCGGACTTAACAGGAGCCAGAGAGTACTCCTTGATAAGGTAAGCTTGTGTAAGAGCTTGCGCCGTGAGGGCCGCGCTGAAATTGGTAAGGAGGTTGACCCCATCTGCGTCCACCGCGAAAAAGGAATTCGAGATGTTGACTCCTTGGTACTCTGCCGGGTAGAAATGGAACCTGAGATAGTACCGTGTGTTGGCCTTGACAGGGAACTTGTAGGTTGCCTCTGACGAGAAGATCCTGGCGTCCATGTACGGGACCTGAGGAACCGAAGCGTCCTGGTATAGAGCTCGCCCGGCAAGGCTATTCCCGGAGATGTACGCGGAGTCTGGTCCCCATTTCCGGCCGTCGTCGTCCGTCACTTCGCTGCCCGAGCCGCAGGTTAACGATAGGGCCTGACCATCCACGCCTTTTGGCAGCCAAAACGCACCATACAGGGCTAATGCAAAGGCCAAATGGGACAATATTCTGACGTGGGTATGCATTTCTTGACGAAGGGCATAACAACTTGGAAATGAGGGAGCTTCAGAGAAGGCCGGTGGTGAAAAATGGCTGTAAAAACCAGCCTAAGCCATTATCTTGGCGAGGCTGGATTAGAGGGGACCAAACCAAGGAGGAAGAATATGTTGTCTAACTTAGTTTTTTGTCTCTGTCAAAGGTTTGTTAGAAATGGGTGACGGAGAGTAATTTGCGTTTGTTGGCTCTAAAGTTAGGCTAAATTTGTCATTAGTTATTCATGGGCTCTAAGGAGAGCTGATGTTAGTTGCAAAAATATATTGTTGTGTTTTCTAATAATTTATTTTGTTTATAAGTTTAAATGTTGAGAAATTTCACCAGGTGTCTTGTATCTTGTGTAATCATCATAGTAATACTGCACGATTATCTGGTAATATAAAAAATAATATATTTTGAGTTTATTTTTAAATTAGGTAGAGAGGGGAATTAGAAAAAATAATCTTTTTTGCCTCTAATCATTTTTTTTATTCCAACCTAGTCCAAATCTATGACAAATTTTATATTCTCACCATTACCCACCAAATGGACAACAAAATGTTCTTCAAAATATTTTTCGAGGTTTATCTCATTATGTGTTCACTAAGAAATATTTTGTGAAGTTTGCACCGACAGCCTTGAGTGTTTAAGATTGAGAAATTATTTAAAGAAGCTCGTGTCCAAAAAATGAGACAACTCAACAAAAGATTTATGGATCTAATGGAAAAATTGTGTTAAACGACTTAATACAAATACACAGAGGTTGATTGGCGCATACAAAGAAGCACATGCTCAAAAAAAAGAGTAGAATGAACATGGTCGACATTGAGACAGAAGCTCAAACAATCGATACAAATTAGAATAACAACAACTAGTATTCAGATGAGCATGTATTTAATGAAGTTATAAGCAAACATGCCAAGCGAAGCATGGATTTTCTAGGTCACGGGATAACATGTTTTCCTCTAAATGAACCAAAACATGTAAAAACTGATGGAAGTTTCAAAATATTAAGAACGAATGAAGAGGGTGATTATTCGGTACCTCAACTCCAATGAGTAAAAGATCAACAATGGAGAGTAATGTGGGTAGAGATGCTATAAAAAGTAGTAAAAAAATGTAAGGAAACATTGATTGATGATGTTGTTTTTGCAACATTAGAGGCAGTGAAAATCACCCGCGAAGCTGAAATTATTGAGCTAGAAAAAAGAATAGCCCTTAAACAAAAAGCGGCGCAATTCAAATGAGCGAGCATAAAAAGACTCAACTCCAAAATTACCAGACGAATCAAATGGTGTAGCATTTTTTAATTGCGCGAGGGAGAAACCTAGCAACTGCAAAAGAAGAGATGAAGTGTTTTCTTATGTCGGTTGTGTATGAAAAATTAATATTTTATTTTAATCTAGTCTATAACTCTTTGCCCTTTAGAACTTATCTTTGGGGATAATGTGTAAGGGAAAAAGAGTTATAGACTAGACTTACAGAATGAACAATCAGGAAAATAGTAGAATTTAAAGGGAGTTAGATTGGGTACAGAATACATCAATTCTAAAAGATTTTCAAAATAAAAATATGGGGACCACAACAACAAAGGCCATGCCATTTCATATCATAAATAGTAAATATCATTGTCACAAATAAAAAAATGCAATAACCAACATGAGATAATGGGGCATCCTGGATAAAAAACATGCAAGGGTGATTCTCTAGATAAAAAAAATAATTTCATTCACTTCATACTCAATCCAAAACCAATTTTAAAGGCTTTGGATTCAATGAGACTACATAAAAGGTGTCCTCTCTTGGGAACTAAGTTTGGGCCATAGAATCTGATTTTTGAAATTCAATTTTGGATTTATCCATCATTATCATTGAAAGGCACAATGATGAAGATAATGATGAACATAGTTTATTAATTATTTGTAGTTTTATTAAATAATTATCCATAGTTTTAGATTATTACTAGTGTTAAATTTATATTAAAATTCTATGTAGTAGCTTTGTAAGTAGAACCTAAGGTCTATTATTTTAGATGGTTGATTGATTGATGAAAAAATTAAGATTATTCCGTATTCCTGTCTTTATTTTTGGTATATTGTTAAATCGAAGATCGAGATTTTATCGTATTTTTTGCATATTCATATAATCAACAGATTACCGATATCTATTCATGAGCTTCCACAACATCACAATAATATTTTACTCCAAAAAACCCACCTGAGTATCCCAACAAATCTCTTAAATTTAGCACCATCCTTTTTTTAGATTGCAAAACTAAAAAATTGCAAAAATACCTGGCCTCTCCCTCTAAAGCACAACCTCTCCTCTCATCTCTTTAGTCTTCTCCTTTCCTATCTATCAAAAACCATTTTCTATCAACGGAAAAGAATTACTCGCCTGTCCACTCTAAACGCCCATCTTAGCTACCACTCAGTTGTTACAAAACTTGATAGAAAAGAGTTAAAAGGAGGGTAAAAATATTGGTGAGAATGAAAGAAATAAAGTTATAGGTAAAAAAAAAAGAAGAAGAAGAATATGCATAAAGAAGAATAATAAGGAGATAAAGATAATTAAATTTATATCCATATGCCTAAATCAAATACCAAATAGATTACAATATATAAACTACTCTAGCAAAAGAGTTACAACATTAACCACGATTTTCTATTTTTCACTATCAACGTAGGACACATTCATGTGATTAACACAACTTCTTACAGTACCAACTGCACTAACCATAAATTAAGGAACAAACATAATAATATCTATAATTATGACACGTCAGCCACTATCTAGGAACGTGATATTTTGTTATGATATGTGATTAAAAAAACTATGAAAAATGATATAATTTGGGATAAGATAGAAAAAATAGAATAGAGAGAACATAGAAGGCTACTATAATTGGTGTCTATAGTAGACGGATAACAATAACCGAGTAAAAGAATAACAATAACATATTAGAAAGATGCTAAAAGTACAGACGCAATAATCAATATGAGAAATGAAGAAAACTAATAACATAATAACAAATTATAAGAATATCAATAATTGATTAGAACATACCAATATCAAAATAGACGCAAATAATAAGTCGTTTAATTCAAATAAACATACGATTTACCAAACTAGCAAGTTGGGCTCCCAAGTTTAGAGTTTTTTTTTTCATTTTAATGTATTTTACTTGTAGGATAGTCGGCTAAAAAATTATTTTCTTTTAAAATATTTCCCTAACCATACTGTCCATTGCTTATAGGTTAGTTTAGTTAATAGTGCTTTGCTAATATTGTCCCTCCTTGTCATTCAATACTCTTTGATCCCTTCACTATGGACGAGCATTGTTCCCACTAAATTTAAACTCCATTTTAAAGGGCAATTGAACAGCTAGACCGTGAATAAGGGTACGAATTATACAAACCAGTTTGTACAGTACGGAATATCGAGAGATCGTGTTGACATTGTTTTCATATGATATCGACATTTTCTTATTACGATAATTATGTGTAATTTTGTGTTTTTTTTATTTTTGCGAGAATGGCATTTCTTTCATGCGATATCTGCCCTTGTGAATTTTCTTTTAGTCCCATAGTTTTTAGATTTTTTCAAGAAAAAATCCCTAACTTTTTTATTTTTAGTATTTTTATTTTTATTTTTTGAACAGTAACTATTCTTTCATGCCATTTGAATTTCTTTTATTTTGATCTTGTGGTTTTTCAATTTTCACAAAACAAATCCCGTGAGTACCGTTCCAAAAATTATTGTTTCTGACCCTATCCACTTCCGATCTAGCCTTCTATATTGCTTCCAAGTGTGAAATAAAGGAAACAAGTCACGTAAGGAAAAAAATCAACGGATGAAAAATCTTAAAAAGGAGCCAGTTTAGAAGCCTAAAACTCGATCTTGTTAAGGCTTTGACATATCAACTCGGACATAATGCCTAAAACTTTTGTTGATTGCCTCATGATCCACCCTAATCGGATTTTCAATTGACTTCGCCTGACCAAAAATAACGGTGGGAAGAAGATGCATAGCACAACATGGTGAGCTTAACCAAATCTTCGCCAACGAAGAAGTACTGTCTGTAGCCTTGAATTCCGACTGCCAAGGCTACAAGTAAATGGGACCTCGGCTCAGTCGCAACACAAGGTTGTGCCGAACCAAGTTCGAGTCCTCTTCTGATTGAAATTGAAAGACAAAGTATTAAAGACCAGTCGCCAGCATTGTCCAAGAAAAAGCGTGTTCAACATCTCTTACTGTTGCACCTTTAATTTCGCCAATTGTGTTATGGACATGCACCCTTTGGCAACACTAATCTACCAATAAGGTAGAAACGCTTATTGTAGTAAGTGAGGAATTTAACCTGACTTAGGAATGTCGATACACGAGTCACGAATAATTTTTTAGCAAACCTTGTATTCTAATTCTTATTGTTTAGTCATCAGTAATTGACCAAATGATTGACTTGACGATACTTGAACTATTTCGATAGAAATCTTTGAACTTGTGTTTTTGAGACGTGATCATTGTCCTTAAAGTATTATTTGTTTCCATTGCTAGTTGCCAACAGATTTTGACAAATATACTCTTAGGATTAAGAGAACTCTAGATATTTAAAGTGATAATCAATTGAATATCACCTCTAGAACTATCACAATAATATCTTCATGTTTAAGAGTATGAGAAGAGAAATACTTTTGGATTGTTTAAATGACAATAGCTTGACCCTTTATATAGCAAATCAAAAGTCTCTTGAATTTTTATTTTAAAGAATCATCACTTCCACCAATTTGCAAAAGTCATTTTTATTTCAACGAATTACCACCAAGCACTATTGATGAAGATACATATTCAACTCTTACTCTCTTTCAAGTTCAATGATTAATCATTTGTGTTTTTAAAAACTAAAAAAAATACCAATTTGTGTTATATGGTATCAATTAGAAAACCAAGTAACACCAATAATCTCTCACTTACTTAACAAGTTTCTTCACTAATTCTATAGTCTTTATACATCAAAAGGTGTCTTTCGACTTGAACCTTTTAATGAGAATATTTCTAAGTTTGAACAAAATTGATAGTATCTTGTTACTTAAACCTCGAATCCAAGTGTTCAAACTTAAAATAAATTTACACATATGCTTTTCCTAATTTTATGAACATTTACAAATTTCATCTTCCAAACTTTGTTAGAAGCAGAATAACTCCCGATTTTCATATAGGTAGAGTTGTCTTTTTATATCTTGGTGACTTAAGACAATACACTTGTATTTTAGTCCCACAAGATAACTTCATTAGTATTATTTATAACACTTCAACCTTAATACCAAACAAGTATTTTTTTTGTCCATACATTGTCTCCCGCCATAGCAATCGCTTCTTATTACCTTTTAAATCTTTAGTTTAGGAGTAGTGCTACAATAAAGGTTGGGTTATCACTATTGGTGACTTTGTTAAAATATCCTTAGATTCGTTTAAAAAAAGTCATGTATTTCTATTGAGTCTCTAGAGATTCATTTAATGAACAAATCTTTAAAAAATATTGTTGGTTCATTTATACATTATCATGAATATATCCGCCCATACCAAGTATTTGACGTACTCAAACCTAATATGATATATCTAATGTCCGTTGTATAATTGGATAAATGGTAGACATAGTCGCTTAGCTACCATATTACAAAGAGATGACATGCACCGAGTATGACCACGACTCAATATTTATGAATAGATTCCTCTATCGTCATCCCTATTTGTCTGTGTTTCCCAAAATTATAAATTTTGACTTCATCATTAAATGTGATATACGTGATTCTTTCTATGATTCCAAAAAATCAGACACTCCCTACATATTAATATTCAACTTAAAGTTGACCGATAGCTCATTAGCAAGTTGATCAACTAGCTTTTGAGTATTTTTCTATCACAAAGAAAAATTATAAAGAGTCCAAAGCCTTTTTATAAAATATCCAAAGCTCACCCAACTCGTAATCAAGTGATTAGCTCCTAAAGTACAAGCTTTGGGTTAAAGTCTTACTAAATTCCAAGTACTAAAATTCTGAGTCACTTATATTCTTAATGCAAGTGAGATCACCAAGACCTAATTACTCTCACCATGTCTTGAAATTGTGATATCAGTTAGGATAAATTACCCTGAAGTCCCTCGCTTATTTCCATATTTGTGGTAGGGTTCCTACTCTATCAGAATTTTGTATAAGGTCCTGCTCTATAATAAAATATTAATTTGATGTCTATAGCTGATGTCATCAATCATGTTTTTATTTTTTGTAATGAAATTGACCAAAATACCCTTAAATAATAAAATAAAAAATCTTCTTTAAGCTAGGAACGACCGACATTTACCTATATCTGACTGCTACTTCTTTGATGGGGCCGCAACTATCGTCTTAGAGCCCCTCCACTTCAAGTTTCCCTAGGAGAAGACCCTCCGCTACTTCCCCCTCTTTGTCAGCAAAAAGAACTACTACTCTATCCATGTGCCCTCTGGACACTACTTCCTTCGCATCTTCACCATCTACGACAACTACGATGGCAAATCCTACCTACTGTCTTTTAACATCTCCGTCAAGGGGACAACCACCTACTTATGGATTGTCCTTTAGCCAGAGAATCTTCCTCGTAAGGGGCTACTTTAAGGTATTAATAGGATCTCTGACCTACTTTAGGGTGTTCCTAAGGGCAGGGGTCTTTTGTCTTTTCGTTAGAGGGTATAAAGGTCATTTTATATGACCAAAAAATAAAAAATTGAATGCTGACATCAGCGAGGGGCCTGAATCAATTATTTTGTTGTAGAGTAAGGACTTTAGACCAAAATCCGATAAGCTATGGACCCTATCATAAATATGAGGATAAGTTAGGGACCTGAAGGTAATTTACCTTACCAATTATATATTTAATTTTTTTCTCAAAACATGCAAGTATCATTTTATTTAATAAAATAGTTGGCAACTGTGGTTAAAAAAATTATGATATCACTATGTTCTTCAAAGTCATTTTTTAATTCGGTACTATAGACTATGGAATCCACCATATCTTTTAAATTCATTTTTCTTTCCACAAATCTAATGTATTAATATGTGAAGGGAGCATTCGAATTATGTTTAGTGTGATTATGTACATTTTACTCATTTTTATATGTTAATTACATATAATTTAGTCAAGAAATAAATGTCTACTAGTCTTTTGAATATGCTTGTAAGTATTCAAAACAGTTAATAAGTAATTGGAGACCATTGATTAGGTGATTACAAGTGACCATATTGTATAAGTCATAACTCTTTGCTCTAGTATCAGAATTTCTCGTATGAGATATCATTGGAAATCTGGAATAGATATCTACTTTTTTATCTCTGATAGTCGAGGTCAAATTTGGAGCTTAAGCCTAAAATGACACCCAATAGGCATTAGCCTACTAGCGATAGCTGGGAACGAGTTATAAAGAATCCAAATTTCAACCCTAGTGACCACTGGTCCCATTGCGACCATTTGGTCTTACAACCTCAGTTTTACTAGTTATAACTATTCGATCGAGTTTTGATTATGTTCTCATTTTTGGTTACTTTGGGATCTTATTATAGCCATAGAATATTATGTTTTATACTATTTCATTATACTTACTCTTATTAAGCATTAAGATCTTTTATTTTGGAAATAACTTTAATTTTCTTATTTTCTCTAGACAGTTAGCTTGGCTATGTATATACCATAAGTCTTAGAGTTTTTAGGGGAGAACTAATTTCTGACAGCCTACAGACTTCTTCTTACAAGTTTGGAGATTATCAATTATGATCTTATACTTATTGAATATGCGTAGTAAGTAGTTCTCTTGTGAGTGTGACGCCATAATTATTTGATTAATTTTCTATTGTAATTTATAGTTCAAATATCTTGCATAATAATTGTTAATTGATGTTTTTAATGCTTAATCTAAAATGGCCACTTAGAATGGACCACGAAGCACTCAAGTTAATGGAAAAATTAATTAACATATTATTAAGTATTAATGAGACATTTTAATGTCATGAGAATAACCCACTAGGAAGAATTGTCATAATTGAGATTAGTTTAGTTTTAAGTCTAATTGATGAGCGAAAGCACTAATTAGTAATTTAAGCATTTGCTACCTTAGTTTTGAGAACCTAATGAGCAAAAATGTTAGGTAGATGTATTAGAAAACTTCAGTACTAGTTAAAACTTTAAAAGAACTATAATCTTGATATAGGTAGTCAATCTATAAGGGCATTATACTCGTTTATCTCTATTGATACAACTCATTTCTGTAGATTATTGTCTTTATTTTTTATTTCATTACAAGCATAACTCTTTCATAAAAATAATTATTACTCTTACCAGAGTTGATTAATTGTTTAGACTTTGTATTTTAACTCTTAGTTATGAACTTTATTTACTATATACTATTTGATTGCATGTTTAATTGCTCTCAATTTTTTATACCTCACCTCTGATTTCTAATGAAGGTCGATGGGGATAATTCTAGCCAAGACATAAATGAGCTTTTAAATAATGAAACATATGATAAGTTGCCTTGGGATGAATGTTAGTGGGACATACCATGAACTGGCTCAATTGTTCAACAACAAAGTAAATATTAAGACATGTTATTATTAGATATAAGATGTCTAACAAGTTAATGACAAGTAATGGAGGAAACTGGTGTGTATTCAGAGACATTAAAATTATCATCTATATCGTCAATGATAGGACCATCATCTAGGAGAGTTCATGAATCAACTTTCATTGGATAGTTGATTTCCATAGTAGTAGAAATAGATTTTCACCCCAAAAATCATGCATTCTTTGGTATCTCAATAATTTAGAAAATACTTCAATGTGCCAAGATTTTTGAATTGAAAAGATAAGTTGAGAGATGACTTGATCTAGTTAATTAAGAAGTCATCCCATAAATAATGATGTCATTTACGTAGATAAGAAGAGCAACAAAAGCATTCATAAAATCTCATGTTGATATAGTCCTCAACAAAATGGAAGAGTATGGCGTAAGCACCAACATCTCTAATATATAGCATGAGCCCTCATTATCCAAGCATATTTACTCTTAATTTTCTAGAGCAAATGTATTCTCCATGTGACCTACCTTATCAATTACACTTTTATTTTTTGTCAGGCAATCAAACAGTCTTTGAGCTTATCTACTACAAGCCATCCTCCTTATATCACCTTCATGTATTTATTTCCTTATGTTATGCTACTATAATTACCTCGAGTCGTACCAAATTTGACACATAATTCTTGCCTATATTTGTTCCTTGGTTATCCTTATACAATCTAGCTGTACAAACTTTATGATCTTATGAGCCATCAAATGCTCATATCTTATAATGCCATTTTCCACAAAGATATATATCCTTTCCAAAAAAATCATCTTTACTCTATCACCATATTCACATATATGATCCCACCACTATTGTCCTCCTATTAACCTCTTCTCTCACTTTTGCATTTCACTATAATGAACTACCATAGAACTTTTCATCTTCCCGATTGCCCAACTTGTGTCCTAGCCCATGGAGTCACGTACATCATCTATTGAAGCCTAACCTCATAATAAAATAGTCTACCATATGCCAAAGTACCTAGCACATTATATATAGATGAGTTGCTAAGTATCAGTGTTGGGTACATGCCATGAATGAAGAACTTAATGTGTTAGTATGAAATAACACTTAAAGCCTTGTTGATCTTCCTCTAGGCAAGCAACCCATTAGATATAAGCAGGTTTTCAATATTAAATGCAAAGTTGACAGTTCCATTAAACGCTACAGAATAGGTTTTGCCGCTAAAAAATATACTCAATTATATGGTATACACTTCATTAACACATTTTTTCTGGTTGCTAAGTTCCCCATCGTTAGCCTCCTACTTGCTACGATAGTTAATGATGGTTGGTTTCTTTATTAACTTGACATTAATAATGCATTTCTTAACGAAGATCTTTATGAAGAAGTATATATGTCTACCCCCTAGTTTTTTATTTTCTCATCTAATAATAAAAATATTTTTTGTTTATAATATACTTTATACCGCCTTAAATAGGCTTACAGAATCCTTGGTTGCTTATAGTTTTATTCAGTCCTAGTCAGACCATTCTCTCTTCATAAAGTTAACTACCCTTAGTGCGATAAAAACCATAGAGAAAAAATTATGTCCTTTGGTATGTTCTAATAGTTTTGATAGTGGTGTCAAATTAATTATGGACTAAATTATAGAACTTAAAGAGTATGGTAGCAACTTTAAATTTTGATTTTATCAAGTAAATCCTTATTGAGAAGAATAGACATCAAATAAAATGACAAAATGTTGATATCCATCATGTGAGAGTAGATGATATTTGTCCTATACATTTGCATGCACAATGCTAAACATAGAAGTGGATCTACTTTTGCTTAAAGGAAAGGGTAATCTTTTGTCTTTAGTAAGTGACTTGCATCATAATGTTTGTCAAGACCAGAAAATATATGGAAATAACTATTGTAAAAATACAAATTAGTGGAAGGAAGATGACCAAGATGTTGATGCTAGAGATCGAGGTCATTATGGATAACACTGAGAGTGTTGATAGTGGTTGGATTGTGTGCAGGCCCCCTCTAGTGTGCTACCTCAACTAGGTAGCGTCTGTATTTCTCTTTGACCTCACAAATTATTTTTGAATGCTTTTATTCTTGTATCTCACAACCAAAACCCTAGAAATATAATGAGTATGATAATGTTTGAAGCAATCTAATATTATAGACAAGGTTGAAACTAAAAGTTAAAACGAAAAGCACATTAGAGAGTAGAAGTAATATTGTCAACTAAATGAGTCCAATATAAGTATTGGGTGTGCAATGATGAGTGTGATAAACACTCATTATTTGAGTCCTTTTAGAAGGTTGTTCTTAGTATTTTAGGTTGATTTATTTTCATTTTAGTTGTCGTAACGTTAGTTTTTGTTCATTGTGTGTTTGTGTTGAGTTTATCATTTTTTCATTGATTTTGCTTGTTTTTAGGAGCAAATTTGAGGAGAAGTAGAGGATGAGCGAGCGAACACATGAAGACAAGAACAAGAGGGGAGTTGCGAAGGCAAGGAGTGCAAAGCACAGCTAGCTAGTGCATGCCAAGGGATATGGTGCACGCCAATGACTTGTCACTTTATCAACCATTCATTCAGACAACCAGGCACACATGGAGAATGAGCAAAACTGAAGACCTAGCACATGCCAAATGAAGTTGGTGTACGCCAGTGACAGACTGACAGAATGCAAGTGCCTGAGTGTTGGACAAACAAATGGGGGAAAAACTCAAGTCGATTTAAGGCTTGTGAGGAGGAAGGGGAACAAAATGGCTGACTTTATAGATATTTTGGATAGATATTTATCTTAGGATAAGTTAGTTTAAATATTTTGTTAACTATTTAAGTATTAAGTTTAGTATATAGACTATTTTTCTTTCTAAGTCCTGAGTAGAATAGAAGTGTAAGTTTTTAGACAAACAAATCTGACCTCTCTCTCTCTCTTGGACGAGCTGAAGAAAGGGGAAAAGGCTTGAGACTTTGATAAGTCTTCTTCCTTTTTACTCTTTCCTTGTTAAATAAATATATATGTTGTTCTTGTTTATGCTTTTGATGTTCATATCAAGTATGTGTGAATAGTTGTTTCTGTGAGTTTTGTGCCTTTAGACCTTGCATGTAGCCATAATTTTGAGGGTTGAAAATGGTTAGGAATGTGTTCTTACTAACATGCTTCATACCATGCTTAGACTTGCTTGATCACCAAGCCTTTGTGCTTAGTCAAAACTTGAGATCGAAAGAAGATAGAATTGATGAAAAGGTTAGTTTGATAATTGGTACTCTTGCTAGGAGAGAAATCTTCCTTAGTAACCTACCTATTGTCCTTTGAGTGATATGCATAATTGGTGTTTAGTTGAGTTTATATGGCTTTTGAGGGTAAAAGCACATCTTGCCAATATAAGCTTAGTTGAGGATCGACTTAGATCAATCTAGTGCGAAAGTGTAGGTTGGTTGCCTTAGAAACACTCGAACCATATCACATACTCAATAAACCCCCTAAATCTTATGGCTATTGATTATAGTGGCTTTTGGCATCGTGAAATACCTCCAACCATCGTCGCCATATAGTTTTATAAAGTAGGGTTGTCGATCCCACGAGGATTAAGCGAACGCCTTACTCGGCTTACTTACTATGTTTTAGGAACTTTGGTTTGGATTTAATAGTTTGGTAACTTAACACACAACAAGCTCAAAATAACAACAATAAGATCAACAACAACATAAATATAAAGACAAGCAAATTAAGCAAACTAAAATGATATGATACCTAAGATCACTTAAACAAACAAAATGGTTCGTGGGGTTTTTAAGTTCTTGTCATGGTCCCAGTGTTTCAAGGCAACTAATCTATGCTCTCGCACTAAATTAGTCTAAGTTAATACTTAGCTAAGACCAAGTGAACTCGATGTGCCATCGCAATCATCAAGTCACAAAATCCTAGCTAAACATCAACTATAAGTATCACCCTTTAGGACAACCAATTACCAAGAAAATCCTCATCTTACAAGGCAATGGATCAACTAATCAATTTTTTGATCTAATCTTTCTCCTCTCGAAGATCAAGACTCGATTATTTTTATAGTTCTAGGTGGCAATGCACCTTATCATTTTCACCCATTTTAACCATTAGCATGCTTAAGCTTTCAAAGCATCATATCAAAATAAAACTACTCAAACATATTTATAAGAAAACAAACAACAACATATATATTACAAGAACAAAGCATGAAGAATTGAAAGAGTGAAAGGTAAGGAAGGTGTTACAAGGCCGGTTTTAGCCTTAGCTTCTTTTTCTTCTTTTTCTTCTTCTTTCTCATTTCTTGCTCTCGGCCTCCTCTCCTCCTCTCTTTCTCTCTTTCTTTTCTTTTTTTCCTTTGGTCTTTCTCTCCACACACTCACGGATGCTCTCTTCTTTTTTGTCTAAGTCTATCTATTACACTTAAGTTAATGACTTAGTAGTCATTTTAATGTCTAAGCTATTACAAGCCAAATATTACAAATAGTTAAAAGCTTAAGTTAATTAATTCTTTTACAAATATCTAACCAACTCTAGCAAATATGTTTGCCATCCATTTAAAGTTTAGGAAGAGTTAAAGGAGTTGGCAAGAAAATAACCAAGTATTTGCCACTTAATTTGGCAAGATGCGTGACTTTGGAGGGCTTGTCATTCAAGGATGGAGTCCTCCATCAATTTGGTGCCCTCCATCCTCTATTTTCTCCAAGGATTCATAAGGTTGGAGTCCTCCATCATGTTAGGAATGGCGCCCTCCATGAAGTTGGAGCCCTCCATCCTTTGTTAATTGGCGCACTCCACCTTATTGGCGCCCTCCACCATTAGCTAAGTTCCTGAGGATTGGCGCACGCCATGTTTTTGGCGCCCTCCATGCATTTTTTATAGATTGTAGCTACGGATGTCTTCTTTCCAATGCCGCTAACAGCGCCTCAATCCAACTTTGTATGAGGATGTTATGAATTTTCTCGTACAAGAGGTCTGGCCCGGCGAACTACATGGTTAGCCTCGGAAATAATTGGTGCATTTGGTTTGTCAATGCCATTTTGCTTGCGACCTTGTGATCTTGATCGTGCATCATTAAATCATCATCCATGAAGCTCCTAAACATAAATAAAACATAAGAAAAATGAAAGATCAAGATAAAAGATCATAATGTACATTTACGAAACATATACAAAGAAAACACACTAAAACAATTAATTACAAAGCTAAAGCTACATTAAAATGTACACAAATAATGAGTGTTTTTGACACTCATCAGTTATGTTGCTGGTTTCAGTACTTGACTTACTTTTGTCTTTTAAGTTGTTAAAAATCTGTTTTGAAAGCAAACCTTCCAAGTGTTAGTTCTTTTTATTTTTAGTTTTGTACTTTAGACTTTAGATCGTATGTTAAACAAACCAAACTTCATAATCTGATCCTAGACTAGTAAGTAAACCAAAGAGTAGGCCTATAAACTCAGTCCTTATGGGACGACAATCCCGTACTTACTCATTGTTGTAATTCTTTGTAACTCTATTGATAACTTGGCGCACGCCAGCACCCTTGGCGCATGCCAAGTCCATTTGTCCGAGAGCTTTTTGCTCGCACCAGGTGTAGTTGGCTCATGCCAAAGCTTTGGTTGGTCAAAGGTTTGCGTACGCCAACCTTGTCTGGCGCACACCAGACAGATCAAATGGATGACCGATCGTCCGGTATTTAGTAGAATATAGGTAGAACAAAGGAAGTGAATCGTCAATTAGCACTGTAGCCGGGGATTGAGAGATAGATGCTCAATTTGGTTAACGAACTTGGATTAGGACATTTTTTATTTACTTTTTAACCAAGTAACTTGTCTTGCTTGACAAGTTACATGCATGCACTTAACCCATTCCACCAATAATTCTCCTTTGGAAATTGAAGTGGACATAACACAGTTAGAAAGGTCATTGCGGAAGGAGAGACGAGAGAAAGAAAGAATGGACCAAAGGCAAGAGGGTCTAGGGGCTTGACTTCCTGCCCCTAGACCTTCTCTAATAGATCATGGAAGACCAACATATGAAGGAGCTTTAACCAGAATACAAAAGCCAGCTGTTAAAGTCAATCACTTCGAAATTAAGCCAGTCGTGATTCATATGCTTTAAGCTTCGAGTCAGTTCTTTGGATTGCCTAATGAAGATCCAAATGAACATCTGAGAAACTTCATGGAATTAGCTGATAACTTTAAGTATCTTAGAGCATCTAACGATCCTATAAAGATCAGAATGTTTCCATATACTTTAAAGGACAAGGCTAAACTTTGGTATAAGCAACTCAAAGGTACTCCAATAACCATATGGGAGCAATTGGCAAATGCTTTTCTTGACAAATATTTCCCATACGCAAAGACTAACAAGCTCATTAAGGAGATCACCAACTTTGAACAATATGAAAGAGAGTCTTTGAGTGAAACTTGGGAGAGATTTAAGGATTTGCAATGAAAATGTCTGCACCATGGCTTGTCTGAGGAGTCTCTACTTGAGACTTTTTATTTCAGCCTTTTTCCAACAACAATGGGTACTGTTGATTCAGCCTCTAATGGAAATTTCCTGAGAAAGGAAAGGGGTGAAGCCTACCATATTCTGGAAGAGCTGGCAACAACAAACATTATAATCACCAATGAGAGAAAAAAATAGCCCATCAGAGAGTTAAGGGAGGTAACTGAGCAAAGCGAGAGAAGAGGAATGATTGGACTTGATGCTTCCTCTTCTTTTCAAGCTCAATTGGATTTAATGGCAAAGGAGTTCCCTGATTTAACCCTAAACAAAGTTGACTTGTTGTACAACAAAATTGTGAATCCCGTGCAACATTGGCCACGAGATTAGTTAATGTGTCATGATGAACCAACCTACAGAGTAGGTCAATTTTGTTAGTGGTCAAGGACAAGGAGGAAACTGAATGGTAAACAACCCATATTCTTCGACATACAATCCTGGATGGAGAAATCACTCTAACTTCTCATAGAAAGAAAGAAACAATGATGATAGTATGACAATCATTCCTAATAAAGGATTGTCTTTACGTGTCCCACAACAAGGACCACCACCTGGTTTTCAACCACGTGGATTTTTGGGAGAAAGAGTGGGAGCCCTTGAGGAGAGATTTGACAAGGTGAAGAAGTTCATCCAACAAACTGGAGAATTATCCAACAACCAAGCCAAATATTGAAAGCATTAGTGGCCCAAGAAGCAAGGCAGAATAATTTGGAACAATTTCTAAAAGGGCAAGCGACTGTCATTCGCAACATGGAAGTACAACTTGGGTAATTGCAAAGACAAATGCATCTGGCTCTCTCCCAAGTTCTACCGAAGCAAATCCTTGAGGCCAAGTTAATGCAATCTCTTTAAGAAGTGGCAAGGAATTAGCTTCTTGAGCAGTCAATGAGGAAGCTAAGAAAAGTGAAGTAGTTAACCTTAACCAAGATAAGGGTGAAGAAGATCTGAAAGATAAGGTCCCGCAAGAAGAAGTTGCAGAGGAAGACGAAGTGTATGTACCACCACCACCAATGGTCCCCATTCTACTATCCTTAGAGGATAAAGAGAAAGTCGGGGATAGATGAGAAATTTCTCTATTTCATGGAGAAAATGAAGAATGTTCAAATAAGTGTCTCTTTTCTGGAGATGCTAGATCAAGTTCCACACTACGCCAAGTTTCTAAAGGAGCTTGTCACTAAGAAGAGGAAGTGGGAAAATGGAGAGACGATTGTCCTCCCGGCAGATTGTAGCTCTCTGTTGTTTGTGGGTTTCGCTTTGCTTTTGAGTGTTTGGATTATCCATTGTGCTTGATCCAAAGTGTATTGATGATATGCATGTTGTTTAAGGCTTACTGGCCACCTATGTGGCGCGCCACTAGTGTCTCTGGCGCAAGCCAACTATCATGTAGCTTGATAACATTTTCAGCTCCTTTCTTGTCTTTGATTGACAAGTCAAATTCTTGAAGTAACAAAATCTAACGCATTAAGCGAGGTTTGGCATCTTGCTTTGAGAATAAATACTTCAAAGCTGCATGATCTGTATAGACTATCATTTTAGAACCAAGCAAGTATGCTCTAAATTTGTCACAAGCATAGACGACTATAAGTAACTCTTTTTCTGTGGTTATCTAATTAAGTTGAGCTCCTGCCAATACTCTACTTGAATAGTAGATGACATGTAGCTTCTATTCTTTCTTCTGTCCAAGCACACAACCCAAAGCTAAGTCACTTGCATCGCACATCAACTCAAATAAAAGTTTCCAATCCGGTGATGAAATAACCGGAGCTGTTACTAGAGCTTTCTTTAAAGCATCAAATGCCTTGTGGCATTGCTCATCAAAGTTGAAGGACATATCCTTAACTAACAAATTTGTTAGAGGCTTTGCAATTAGAGAGAAGTTCTTGATGAATCTTCTATAAAAACTTGCATGACCCAAAAAGGCTCTAATTCCTTTGACTGTGGTTGGTGCAATCATTTTCTCTATCGCCTCTGTCTTTGCTCTGTCCACTTCTATACCAACTTTAGAAATCTTGTGCCCCAATACTATTTCTTCGTCTACCATAAAATGGCACTTTTCTCAATTGAGCACAAGATTCTTTTCCTCACATCTTTCCAGTACCTTATCAAGATTTTCCAAAAAATGATCAAATGAGTTCCCAAATACAGAGAAGTCATCCATGAAGATTTCCATAATCTTCTCATTCATCTCCTAAAAGATAGACTCCATGCAACGTTGGAATGTTGCTAGGGCACAACTTAATCCAAAAGGCCTTCTACGATATGCAAAAATACCAAAGGGACAGTGAAAGATGTCTTCTCTTGATCTCTGGGGTAAATTGCAATTTAGTTGTACCCGGAGTACCCATCCAAAAAGCAATAGTAAGAATACCCCGCTATCCTTTCCAACATTTGATCAATGAATGGCAGAGGGAAGTGATCTTTCCTAGTGGCATCATTCAATTTTCTATAGTCCATGCATACCCTCCATCCGGTCATAGTACGTGTTGAAATGAGCTTGCCCTCCTCATTGACTACCACTGGCATTCCTCCCTTTTTTGGAACACAATGTATTGGACTAACCCATTTCACTATCCGAAATTGGATAAATAATTCTGGCTTCTAGAAGCTTGATCACCTCCTTCTTAACAACTTCCTTCATGTTAGGATTAAGTCTCCTTTGTTGATCTACTCTTGGCTTTACTCCATCCTCTATGTGAATATGATGCATTACAATTTCTGGGCTTATTCCTTTGATGTCGGAAATTTGCCAAGCAATTGCCTTAATTTGTTTATTCACAATTGCAACCACTCTATCCTCTTCAACCTTTGAGAGCTTGTTTGAGATTATAATTGGTAACCTCCCTCCATCTATTAAGAATGCATATCTTAGATGCAAGGATAGCTCTTTCAACTCTAAAGAGGGAGCTTTCACAATTGAGGGTGGAGTTCGGTATTTTAAATGAATTTCCAATTCCTCAAGCAGACCTTTCTTGTTGACTTCCTCCTTTACTTCTTCCAAAATTTCCTTATCTTCTTCTTGTGATTCTTCTTCTTCTCCTGTATCCTCTATCTTTGAGATATTTTCCTTACAAAACTCTAGGATACAATCGTCCACAACATCGATCTTCATGCACATTCCTTTATCAAGCGGATGGCGCATCACACTCGTCATGTTAAACTCAACTTTCTCATCTCCAATTCGGAGAACCAATTTACCATTATGCACGTCTACCAAAGCATGTGCTGTGTTAAGGAAGGGTCTGCCAAAAATTAGTGGATAATTCTTGTCCTCTGAAAAATCGAGAATCACAAAGTCAACTGGAAAGATGAATTTGTCAATCTTTACCAGGACATCCTCAACCACACTGAATGGTTTCTTAATTGTTTGGTCTGGCAACTAGAGAAGCATTGAAGTTGGCTTTACTTCACACAACCCAAGTTTTCGAAAAGTAGATAAAGGCATCAAGTTGATACTTGCACCTAAATCACATAAACATTTTGGAAACTCAATGTCACCAATAAACTGGGAATAGTGAAACTCCCAGGGTCTTGAAACTTAGTAGGAAGGTTCTTTGAAATTAAAGAGCTAGAATCTGTCGTGAGGGCGACTATCTCTTTATCTTCCTACTTCCTCTTCTTTGTGACGAGTTCCTTTAAAAACTTGGCATAGTGTGGAACTTGATCTAGCATCTCAAGAAAAGAGACACTAATCTGTACATCTTTCATTTTCTCCAGAAAACGGAGAAATTTCTCATCCATTTCCGATTTTCTCTTTACCCTTTGAGGATAAGGAAGAATGGGAATCATTGGTGGTGGTGGTATGTAAACTTCTTCTTCCTCCGCAACTTTCTCTTGTGGGACTTTTTCTTTCGACACTTCTTCAAACTTGTCTTGGTTAGCATTCACCACTTCACTTTCTATAGCATTCTCCTTTACTGATTGAGAAGCTAATTCTTTGCCACTCCTCAAAGAAATTGCATTGACGTGACCTCAAGGATTTTCTTTGGTAGAGCTCGGGAGAGAGCTAGATACTCTTTGGACATTTGCCTTTGTAATTTCCCCAAGTTGCATTTCTATATTATGCATGGCAGTTGCTTGTCCCTTTAAAAATTGTTCCAAATTGTTTTGCCTTGCTTCTTGGCTTGCCAAGGCTTTCAATATTTGACTTTGGTTAGTGGATGATTCTCCAGTTTGTTGGATGAATTTCTCCACCTTGTCAAATCTTTCCTCTAGGGCCCCCATCCTTTCTCCCTGAAATCCACGTGGTTGAAAACCAGGTGGTAGTCCTTGTAGTGGGGCATGTAAAGGTAGTCCTTTATCAGGTACGATTTCCATGTTATCATCATTACTTCTATCTTTCCATGAGAAGTTAGGATGATTCCTCCATCCTGGGTTATATGTTGAAGAATATGGGTTATTTCGCATTCGGTTTCCTCCTTGTCCTTGACCACTGACAAAATTGACTGGCTCAGTTTGTTGGTTCATCATGGTACATTGACTAATTTCATGGCCAATGTTGCCACAAGCTTCACAATTATGTTGGATAGCAACAGCATCAACTTTGTTTAGGGTCAAATCACGCAACTGTTTTGCCATTAAATCTAGCTGAGCTTGAAATAATGAGGAAGCATCAAGATCAATCATTCCTCTCTTCTCGCTTCGCTCAGTTAGTTCTCTTAATTCTCTGATTAGTTGCTTCCTTCTTTCATTTACGACTATCCTGTTGGTTGCTGCCAACTCTTCCAGAATATGGTAGGCTTCTCCTCTTTCCTTTCTCAGAAAATTTCTGTTAGAGGCAGAATTGACTATTCCCATTGTTGTTGGTAAAAGGCTAAAATAGAAAGTTTTGAGCAACGACTCCTCCGATAAACCATGGTGAGGACAACTCCTTTGTAACTCCTTAAATCTTTCCTAGATTTCACTCAAAGAATCACCTTCATATTGTTCAAAATTTGTTATCTCCTTGACGAGCTTACTTGTCTTTGAATATGGGAAATATTTATCTAGAAAAGTATTTGCAAGTTCCTCCCAAGTGGTTATTGGTGTACCTTTAAGTAGCTTGTACCAAAGTTTGGCCTTATCCCTGAGCGTATATGGAAACATCCTTATTTTGATGGCATCATCAGACGCTCCAAGATACTTGAAATTATCAGCTAATTCCATGAAATTTCCAAGATGGTCATTTGGGTCTTTATTAGGTAGTCCGTAGAACTGACCCGATGCTTGAAGCATATGAATTACAGCCAGCTTGATTTCGAAGTGATTAGCTTCAATAGCTAGCTGCTGGATCCCCGTTTTTGCTCCCTCATAAGTTGGTCTTCCATGGTCCATCAAAGATCTTCTAGAAGCTTGAACTTCTGCTCCTTGTCCTTCTTGTTGTTGATCCATCCTTTCTTTCTCTCTTTTTCGTCTTCGTAATGACCTTTATAGTCGAGTAATGTCCACTTCATATTCTAAAGGAAGATTTTTGTGGAACGAGTTAAGGGCATGCACGAAATTTCCTTTTCAAGTAACTTGTGTTGCAAGTAACCTCTAAAATTAACTCTAATTTTTTTGGTTTTTTTATTATATAAAAATAAAAAGTTTCCTAATCCAAGTTCGTTCACCAAATTGAGCATTATCAACTCAATTCCCCGGCAACGGCACCAATTTGTTGTCTGCTGGTTTTGCTTTGCTTTTGAGTGTTTGGATAATCCTTTGTGCTTGATCCGAAGTGTATTGATGATATGCGTGTTGTTTAAGGCTCACTGGCCACCTATGGTGCGCGCCACTAGTGTCTCTAGTGCAGGCCAACTGTGTCTGACAGAGCTCAACTCGCGAGCTCGTGCGCGACATCAACTTTCTGGGCAGCTATGGCATGCGCCACTAGCCTTTTGCGCATGCCAATGTTCTTCGTGCAAGAACAATGGCGCGTGCCACTCTTCCTTGGCGTGCGCTAATACTCAACAACAAAAGCACAGAGTAAGTCTGGTTTTGTCGATCCTCAGGGATTTGATTGTTAAGACTTCGTACTTAGATTCCAAACTTGATTAGGAGTATATTATGAAGATTGGTTGATTGATAACTAGAACAAACTTCTAGATTAATGATATAAAGATTTAAACTAGCCAATAGTCTATGAACTTCAAAACACCATACTACAATCTGGTTTAGCAAATTTAACTAAAAGTGAGTTTAATACCATTGAAACCTATGTAATCAAGCAACTCAAGGGGTTTATTATGCTCTTGTTATGATCCAAGTGTTCCATAAGCAACAAACCTACACTTTCATGCTAGACTTGCCTAAATTGACCATTAGCAAAACTTAAACCAATTAGATGTTCTTTCGACCCCACTAATCGATCTAAACTAAGCTAAGATCCAACTTTAGTTATCACTCAGTGGACAATTAATTACTTAAGTAGATTTCTCATTCATTAAGCAACTAATCATCTAGTTAATCTTTACATTAATTCCATCATCTTTCGGTCTCAAGTTTTAACTAAGATCATAATCATGAATAATCACAAGGTTTTTATCATAGCCAACTAGTCTAAACCATTGTCAAAGGCAAGAACTAATCATGATCATAAACTATGTGAAACCATGGTTAAGCTTTAAGTTCATTAACTAGAACATAAGTCTATTAGTTTTTAACCCCTTGAATTAGTTGATTACATGTTAGTTCCTAGGCACCAAACCCATAGAATTAACTACTCACTCATGCTTAAGGAAAAACACCATATAAACATCAACATACTTAAGCATAAAATGAACAAAATGAATAGAAGAGTTACAATAGACTTCTTCAAGTCAAATCCAGAGAGGAGAGTTACAATTCGTGGCTTCTCTTGGTTCTGGCTCTCTCTTCCCTCTCTCTCTCTCTCATTTTCTCATTATGAGTCATTATTAGCTAAATCCAAAGTAAAAGTAAATAAAACAATAAACTAATCTAAAAATCCTAACTACTCCCTCCATTTTCTCCCTAATATGTCTGCCACACCCTCCTTTTGTTAAAATCCCGAGTGCCTTGGCCCCAAGGTGTTTGCCAATGAGAAGAGCAAGTGGGCTAGCCAACTTCTGTCACTGTCTATCCATGGCGCGCGCTAATAGCACCATGGCACGCGCCACTCGTGTCGTGAGCAATCGTTAGAGTGACCTCTCATCCTCCAAGCACCAACGGTGCACGCCACCTGTGCCTATGGCGTGCGCCATGTATTGGTAGTCCTTGTTAGTCTCGCTTCGTGAGCTCTATTTTGCTCATGTCTTAGCACAGTCGATCATGTGTCCTCCTCAAGTCTATGAATAAGCTCCTAAAACCACAAAAACACAATGAGAAATAACAAACACAACTAAAAATCACAAAGAATGAAAACTAACACAAGTTAACTAAAAATCAACTAAAACAATCTAAAAACTCTCAAATGATCCTAAGAAACAAACACAAATAATGAGTATTCTAGGCACTCATCACTTTCTAATCTCAAAGAATCTTCTGATGAAGCTACAAGATCCGAGAAGTTTTACAATTCCCTGTTTCATTGGTGAAACTGAGTTTCCAAAATGTTTGTGTGATTTAAGCGCAAGTATCAACTTGATGCCTTTGTCTACATGTCAAAAACTAGGTTTATATGATGTTAAGCCAACTTCAATACTTCTCTAGTTGGCAGACCAAACTATTAAGAAGCCATTCGGTGTGGTTGGGGATGTCCTGGTAAAGATTGACAAGTTCATCTTCCCAGTTGACTTTATGGTTTTGCATTTCTCTAAGGACAAGAACTGTCCACTGATTTACAACAGACCCTTCCTCAACACAGCATATGCATTGGTAGATATGCATAATGGTAAATTGGTACTCTAAATTGGAGATGAGAAGGTTGAGTTTAACATGACAAGTGTTATGCGCCATCCTCTTGATGAAGGGATGTGCATGAAAATTGATGTTGTGGATGAGTATATCCTCGAGTTCTACAAGGAGAATATCTCTAGAATTAAAGATAAAGAACAAGAGAAAGAAGAGGAGGATATTATGGAAGAAGTAAAGGAGGAAGTTGATAAAAAAAGGTCTACTTGAGAAGCTCGAACTTTATTTGAAATATCAGACTCCACCATCAATTGTGAAGGCTCCATCCTTAGAATTAAAAGAGCTACCCTCGTATCTGAGATATGCATTCTTAATAGATAGAGGGAGGTTACCAATTATTATATCAAACAAGCTCACTAAGGAGGAAGAAGGAAAGTGCTCATAGTAGTGAATAAACGAATTAAGGCCATTGCTTGGCAAATATCTGATATCAAAGGGATAAGCCCAGAAATTGTGATGCACCATATTCACATAGAGGATGGAGCAAGGCCGAGGGTAGACCAACAAAGGAGACTTAATTCTAATATGAAGAAAGTTATTAAGAAGGAAGTGATAAAGCTCCTCGAGGCTGGAATTGTTTATCTAATTTTGGATAGTGAGTAGGTTAGCCCGATCTATTGTGTTCCCAAGAAAAAGAGAATGATAGTTGTGATCAACGAGAAAGGGGAGCTCATTCCAACAAGAATTATGACTCGATGGAGAGTGTACGTCGATTACCATAAATTGAATGACACTACATAAAAAGATTATTTCCCACTTCCATTCATTGATCAAATATTGGAAAGGATAGCGGGGTATTCTTATTATTACTTTTTGAATGGGTACTCAGGGTACAACCAAATTGCAATATACCCCAAAGATCAAGAGAAGACATCTTTCACCTGTCCCTTTGGTATTTTTGCATATCGTAGAATGTCTTTTGGATTAAGTTATGCCCTAGCAACATTCCAATATTGCGTGGAGTCTATCTTCTGGGAGATGAATGAAAAGATTATGGAAATCTTCATGGATGACTTCTCTATTTTCGAAGACTCATTTGATCATTGTCTTGATAACCTAGACAAAGTATTGGAGAGATGTGAGAAAAAAAATCTTGTGCTCAACTAGGAAAAGTACCATTTTATGGTAGACGAAGGGATAGTCCTTGGGCACAAGATTTCTAAAGCTGGAATGGAAGTTGAAAGAGCTAAGATAGAGGTGATAGAGAAGATGGATGCACCAACCACAGTTAAAGGAGTTAGAGCATTTCTGGGTCATGCCAGATTTTACAGAAGATTCATCAAGAACTTCTCTCTAATCGCTAAGCCTCTAACAAATTTGCTAGTTAAGGATGTATCTTTAAACTTTGATGAGCATTACCTTAAAGCATTTAATGCTCTAAAGAAAGCTCTTATCACAGCTCCCATAACTTTATCACCAGACTAGAAACTTCCATTCGAATTGATATGTGATGCAAGTGATCTCGCTTTGGGTTGTTCCACATCATCTACTAGCAAGTAGAGTACTGTTAGGAGCTCAACTCAATTATACAAACATAGAGAAGGAGATGCTTATAATTGTTTATGCATATGATAAATTCAGACCATACATGCTTGGTTCGAAAGTGATAATTTATACTGACCATGCAGCTTTGAGATATCTATTCTCAAAGCAAGATGCCAAGCCTTGCTTGATGTACTAGATTTTGTTACTCCAAGAATTTGACTTGTCCATCAAGGATAAGAAAAGAGCAAAAAACATTATCGCAGATCATCTCTTTAGGCTAGAGAAAAGCAACGGGATAGAGATTAAAGGGAATATTCAAGAAGAGTTTCTGAATGAAACTCTAATGACGATGAGTAGAGTAAAAGCTCCTTGGTATGCGAATTATGCCAACTTTTTAGTTGGAGAAATTATTCCTACAGATCCAAGTTATCCTCAAAGGAAGAAATTTCTACAGGATGTTCATATATATGTACGGGACTTGGCATTTGAGAGCTCAAGACTCTACAAGGAAAGGACCAAGAGAAGACATGATGCCTTCATCATCAAGAAAGATTTCAAGGAGGGGCAACATGTTCTTCTCTACAATTCATGACTAAGACTCTTTCCAGGGAAGCTCAAATCCAAGTGGAGCGGCCCATACCAGATTGTCAAAGTGCTCCCTTTTGGGGCATTTGATTTGCAAGATAGCAAGGGGGTAGTCTTTAGAGTCAATGGCCAACGATGCAAAATCTACATTAGAGGGGGCAATATTAATCGAGATGCAGAGGTGTAATCAATTAATGTGCCATCCAGTGCATGAATAATTGTAACAAAATTCAATGTAACGCCTTTTTTAGCTACAGAGAATAAAGAACAAGATGTTTTGTACTAAGTATATTTATCTAGTTAGTGTGTTAGTTTTTAGAAAGATCCCAATTGATGTTTGTCTCATCATTTTCCGTTGAGCGAAAGAGACTTTGAGAATTGAGCGACGAGAAGAAAACTTCTTGGGACACTCCAGAGGAACATCAAAGAGTGCCTACAAGAGGAGGATGAAGAGATTTGAATTTTGTCCCAGGTATAAAAAGTTAGAACATGACGGAGACTGTAGCAAGAATAGCACTAACTCGCAAATTGAGTGTATCGTGTTACTACGGGAGGACCCTATTAAGTTTAAAGCCAAAAAGGCCTCAAAGAAAGGTAGTTCTTCATGGTATGCCATTCGTGAATTGCGTGACTTGCGAAAGTTAAAGTTGCACTTGTGACCCATGAGGATGGGGCATCTGGTTTTCAAGCTTACCAGGAACGTAGTATACATAAAAGCCAAAAAAATTAGATTAACATGTTTGTTCTTACTTATGATATATTAGTTTATATTTTTGTATAGTTAGTGTGTAGTTTTTGTGACTTGTACATAGAGGGTTTATGCAATATATCAGGCGTACGCTAGGTTAAGCAGAAACAGAAGGGTTGGCGCATGCCACTAAAGCTGGCACATGCAAAGTGTTATGAATCAGAGATGCTAGTGCATGCTAAGGTAACCTAGTGTTGTTGGGTATGCAAAAAGGGAGAAGCTAGTACACGCCAATAGATCTGGCATACGCCAGTATTGGGCAGAACAGATTATAAAACTCTCGGGCGTGTGCTATTTTTCATTAAAACACAAAACCCACTTCTCCTCTCCACCCAAAACAAAAAGTTTCACAAACCCAACCCTTCCCAACCTTTTACCCATATTACCCAATGCCCGAAACATATTCCTTGATGGCAAATGATGTAGGATCTAGTCGTGTTTGCCGCAAGGATAGGAGAAAATATAGGCAAAACCCATGCCTTCACCACCAAATTCTTTACATCCAGACATCCGCAACGACTACAACGCTCCCTTCGCAATCTTTCATGATTGGGAGGGAGAGAGGTATCAAAAATTTTCTGAACATACTATCCTTAGTCATTTCAAAATTGATTGGGATGACATGAAGAGATTAAGGGTAGATAGAATTTTGTGGTCGGCTATTAGGAAGATGGGTTGTGGGTATTTCATGAAACATAGCATTTTGGCTAGGCAAGAAATGGTGTTAGAGTTCTATTGCATGTTGTAAGTTGTGGCAAATAGACTTTTATTTACCGCACGCTTCTTTGACACTCCATTTAGCATGAATGAAAGTGAATTCAGTGACTTTTTTGACCTTAAGTCTTGAGTAGGGGTTTTAGACTTCACACTCGCTGATTAGGCCAATC
>SOPF01017786.1:0-12562 GCA_012979155.1 Hypericum perforatum
AAAGAAAAACAAACTGATTTAAAATTATTTGTTATTTAATTTATTGGACTGAATTATTTAAATTCGAGTTTGATAATAACTACACTCTTAACCCATTTAATACTGTTCAATTTTTTTAAAAAAATTGAATTTGAAACGCTATAAAACTCTAAAAAAATCCAATCAAATAAATAAAACTAAGTGTAACATGATCTGAATTACTTATTTCTATTTTGAATATCTGTTAATCTGACGTAAAAGACAAATTTCCCCCTCCACCATTTTCTGTCTCCTGTCTCCTCTTCCATTATTACACCAAAAAGCAAAAAAAAGCTAAAACCTCACTCTCCCTTCTCTTCTACTCCCAATGGAGAGCAAGACGACGACGACCGGTAGTCCGATGGCCCGTGGGCACCACGCGCGATCGGCCTCGGCCTCTGGGATCTCCTCCATCCGCCGGAACCAGAACGTGGCGGCCAAGGCGGCGGCGCAGCGCCTCGCGCAGGTCATGGCCTCCCAGACGGCTGACGATGACGACGACTCCGGCGACGGAGACGGCGACCTCGGGTTCCGGTACAGCGCGCCTCCGCCGCTCTCCTTCTCCCGGTCCCGGCCGACGGGGCTCCCTTCCTCCAACCGAACCCCCGCCGCCGCCGCTAGATCTCCTTCGCCAGCGGTTACTCCCTTTTTAGTCTTATTTAAATTCTAATTTTCTTACTTATTTTAGGTACATTGTTGATATTTTAATTGAATTTTATTTCGGAAATTGAATTTCAGTTGGCGCGGAACTTAGTCGAGGAAATAACAACGCCTTCTGTTAGGTCCACGTCAGCGGGGAGATCGACAATGTCGGTGCCGGCGGCTACCGGGAACGTCGTGCTGCCCGTACCGCAGCCTAGTAAAGTGGCGTCATTGAGGACAGCGGTATCTTTGCCATCGCCCACCGAGCCTCCGCGCAACGAACTAAGGGACAGCAGAAGGTACCTATTTTCTCATTACCCTAAATCCACTTCTTCCACCGGAGAATTATTTTTTCGAATTTTCCAATGTTTATTTGAAGTCGGAAAGTATCTTCCGGAGTCATATACTGTTAGTTTTGGTTAACATTTCGATGGAAATGATGCAGATTCTTGACGGAGGTGGCACGTTATAACTCAAAAGAGACGGGGGATCAGCGGGAGGCTTCTGCGCTTCGAGACGAGGTTTGTAGTTTTAATTGTTTGCAATGATGATATCAAATGGTTTTTCTTGACATCGGCTTCGATTGTGCAGCTGGAGATGCTACAGGACGAGAATGAAAACAACCTGGAGAAGGTCTGCGCATTTCTTTATTTCGGTAGCAAGTGAGAAGAAACGAGTTTAAATGTCGTTCAACTATATTATCGTGTACCTGAAACTTGAAGTGGTTGTTGCAGCTCAGGCTGGAGGAAGAGAGGTGCGAGGACGTGGAGGCCAGAGTTCGAGAGCTCGAGAGACAGGTTATCGTGCACTATGCCATTTCATCATTGACACTTCTTATAGAGAAAATGAGACTCTTTCCCAAGATGGATGATCCATTTATCTTTCATTTGATTTTTCGTTAACTCACATACTCCGCTGATGTTCGTTTGGGTGCCTAGGTTGCTGCTCTTGGCGAAGGGGTATCTCTAGAAGCTAAATTGTTGAGCAGGAAGGAAGCTGCATTGCGTCAAAGAGAGGTACTGAACTAGTTTATAGGTTGTGGTTTCATTCTGTTATCAATTTATTTTTTCTGTTTTGTGGTTAGCTTAATTACTGTCTTTTTCCCAAAATATAAAGACTGAGTGATTTACTTTATAGGCTTTTGATTGTGAATTTGTTATTATTCTTCAGGCAGCACTCAATAAAGCAAATCAAAGTGTGACTGTGGACAAGGAAAATGCATCACTTCAGTCAGAAATTAAGGTAGCTTTTACCGACGTCTTCATATTCCCACTCTCTCCCTCTATTTTGTTACAAATTTCAAGGCATGACGGTAACAATATTATCACATTTTTACCCTTTTTAGAGGGCAAAAGATCAAACTGCTGCAGTGGTGCAACAGCTTCATGGTGCTGAGTCTGAAATTAAAGCTCTCCGTTCAATGACACAAAGGATGATATTGACTCAGAAGGAAATGGTAAATATTGGTGTGGTCTTGCATCAGTCAGACCTTTTCTGATCAATCAGATACGCACTGAATTGTGTGTTTCTTTCAGGAAGAGGTTGTCCTTAAGAGGTGTTGGCTCGCTCGTTACTGGGGCTTGGCTGCAAAATATGGTAACTTGTTCATTGATGTATTTTATTTTAATCAGGCATCAGTTATATGCTTTAAATTAGATTGATCATAATTTCAACATTCCAGCGCTACCTGAAACTCGGACGATGTTTCATCAACTCAAATTCTCCTGCATGCAGGTATCTGTGCTGATGTTGCTTCGTCGAAGTTTGAATACTGGTCTTCCCTGGCACCTCTTCCATTTGAAGTGGTCCTTTCTGCTGGACAGAAGGCTAAGGAAGAATGTTGGGAAAATGGCAAGTGAACATTGCTCCATCTCTACCATGATTTTTGCTTTATCTCAATCTCTTCTAATCCGGTATACTTTGAACAGGCAATAATGACGATGAAAAGAGAAGTAAATTTCCTGACGACTGGAGTGATTTGACGGGAGAAGGAAACATCGAAAGTATGCTCTCCGTTGAAATGGGTTTAAAGGAGCTTGTCTCTTTGAAGGTGATCTTGGCAGTTCCTTTTAACTTTTGGTCAGATGTTGTTTCATTCCATGTCATTTAGCAAGACACGCGGTCATTTGTTGCGATTGCTAGTTCTGCTTGCTGGTAGTTTGGAGGGCTTTTCTCAAAGTCTGAATTTGCTATATATGTCCAATGCTTTTATTGCTTTCAATATTGAAGGTCGAGGATGCTATTTTGGTGGCTTTAGCCCAACAGAGGCGTGCCAACTCCAATAGAATGTCCATCTCAGGTACAAGTTACTCATATGATGCTCTCCATATGCCAACATAGTTCCCAAACAAGGGATAAATTCTCCTTTATCCTAATTGTTTCTTCTCTTGAAAGTATGTACTAGAAAACCTTCATATATCTGATATTAGTTTCTGTTGATATGATAATTCCCTTTTTAAATGTACCGATTGTCTTTATGAAACCTATTTTGGCTTTCAGAAATCAAGTCACCAACTGATCCAAAGTTTACTGAAGCCTATGGTTAGTCACATTTTCTTGCCCGAAGCACTTTTAGGTAGTTGGTCATTCATCGACATGTAGCGAAGAAACTAATGTGTATAAATTTTTGACAGAACTTAGTCCAGAGGAGTCTGAAGATGTTCTTTTCAAGGAGGTCAGCCATTATGGGGATATTGCTCTTTGTACTTTGCTTCTTGCTTATTCTTTAAGCATTCACAAAAGGGATGGAAATTGAAATCGCACCATGTTGGTGCAATTCGATTTTTCTTCTACAGGCCTGGCTTACATACTTCTGGAGGAGAGCCAAAGCCAATGGTATAGAGGAAGAAATCGCCAACGAACGACTCAAGTTCTGGATTAGTCGCAGTGCTCACTCTCCAAGCTCTCACGACGCAATTCACGGTAAGGATGACCAAGTTGTTTCTACCCAACTGATCTGAAAAATCATTCTTCTCTTGCTAGAGAGCAATTCTTAGTTACATGCTTGCTTCCCTGATGGATGGATGTTTCGAAGTGCTTCTTCTAAAACATTTCTCGTATCATTTTTCTTCAGTCGAACAAGGGTTGACAGAGCTCAGGAAGTTGGGAGCGGAACGCCGACTGTGGGAAGCCTCGCGGAAAGAGTACGATCCCGAATCGTCCGAAACTGCACAACAGAACCCTGCAGGGAGAGCCAAGGGCTCTGCTTGATGATTGGTAGCGTTTTGTAATCTGTACCATATACGTAGGGGTGTAAATTGACCATTGCCTATCTATGGCCTGTAGTGTTTCCATTCCACAACATCACTAAAGCAGCAAAAGTGGGATTCTTCGTCCGACCATTCATAAGCTTTCTACGGTTTTTTTTTTTTAAATGGTGTTACTATTCATGCAAAATTATCAATTTGGTACTCCATAACCAAAATTATGAAACAAGTGTCCACGTTGGACTGTTTTGATAAAATTCCGTGTACCGAACCATACACGGGATTTTATACCGTTTGCAAAACACGGGCTAAAATCCCGCGTTTGGACCAATACACGGGAAAAATTCCGTGTTTTGATTTTTTATGTATAGATCTCAAAAAGTTATGTGGATTCAAAAAAAATTTCTCGAATCGGACATCCGAGCACCAAGATATTGTTATTCAAAGTTTTTTTTACATAATCTCTCAATTTGAATTTTTTAAAATTTTTAAATTTGAAAAGAATACAAAAAAACTACGAAAAAACCCGTCCTTTTTTAATTTTTATTACAGAAATTTGATTTTTTTTTATTTTTTATGAATCTGTCACTTGATTTTTTATTTTTCAAAAAATTTAAAATATTCAAAATTATTTTATAAAAATTAGGACGTTTTTTTTGTTCCTTTTTATTATTTTTGTATTATTTTTCAAATTAAAAAATTCAAATTGAGAGATTATGTAAAAAACAATTTTGAAGAGCAATATCTTAGTGCTCGGATGTCCGATTCGAGAAATTATTTTTTGAATCCATATAACTTTTTGAGATCTATACATAAAAAAACTAAAACACGGGATTTTTTCCCGTGTATTGGTCCAAAACGCGAGATTGTACCAATAAACGGGATTTTAGCCCGTGTTTTGCAAACGGTATAAAATCCCGTGTATTGGTATACACGGGGTGAAATCTCCCAATACACGGGGTGAAATCCCGTGTACTGGTTCGGTACACGAGATTTTTTCAAAACAGTCTAACGTGGACACTTGTTTCATAATTTTGGTTATGGGGTACCAATTTGGAATTTTTTTATGAACAGTAATACCAAATAAAAAAAAATCCCTTTCTACTGGAAACGTCCTACTTGGCCACTGCAATGTAATGTCTCAAAAAAAACATCATTCGATTGGACCACTGGTTGAACAAATAGTTTTTAATATTAAAAATCATATTTTTATCTAAGTACCACATTCTGTTCCAATTTCATAGTTAAAGTAGCTAAAGTCATAATATATCCTGACCGGTAGATAAATAGGTCATAGAATGAGCCCATATATTCCAAATTGTCACGAAAAATGGATTCATTTAGAATCTCAAATAGGAAATAATTTTAAAATGCATTGATTACTTATCTAAAAAAAAGTTCTACAAAATAACTGTCCATTGCTTTACATCGACAACTCGTGTTACTCTTCATTGTTTGTTCTCTCTATTGCTGATTTTGTTACGTCATAATGTTCTTTCTGCCAAGTAAAGGAGAATTGAAAAACCAAATTCTTGGTCAGTGGCCCTTAATTCATTGTCTTACCATGGCATGAGCAATGGATTTAAGTTTGCACGAACTTAACATTGTCTCTAGTGTTTTCAAAAGAAGACCGTGTTAAGCACAACGAAGCACGAGTCTCATATGACCAATTAATTCGGAGACCAGGTTAAAAGTTTCATATCCAATATAGAACCTTAAAGCAATGTGTAGCTGAATTTTTCACATCTAGGCTGATAATTTTTTCCCAGGAACAATGACTTCAAGCATACCGGGGCAATAGAATGTAAGTTAGGACATCCTATTCAATCGGACTTTGTTGTTTTTTCCTTTTGAGGTTGGAGGATGGACTCAAAAGTTTGTGAAGCATCCCAAGAAGCTCCGGTTTCGCAGCCTCGGTTCTGTTTCGAGCTTTTCTCGAGGCGCGACCGCTCCCGGAAACTTTTGAATCTCATTTGACTATTTAATCTCTGATGGGACAACGAGACACCCGTTATGAACAATTGGCTCTGATACCATATTATAAACTTCATATCCAATTTAAAACCTTAAGACAATTAATAAATGAACCTTCCACACTTGTAACTTCTAACGTGGAATTCTCAACAATACATATCTGTAATGTCGGCTAATGTTAATTTGTTCCCGAAAACAATTGACTTCAAAGCATACGGTTTCAAGATGGTATACTAAGATAATGTAAAATTTCAAGGTTAAGAGGTTTCCACAGGTGTTCTCCAAGACCTGCAATCACTAGGTGCAACTACAACTGGGGCCTCAACCTGCATTTTCAAACAACTGAACTCTAAAGCTAGAATCGGCCGCGATAACATCACCGCGATGCTCAAGTTCCGCACATCATCTGCAATTCCCGCTACCGAAATTCCGCAGCCGGTAACAGATGTTTCCTCCTCGTCCTTCTCTGTTGCTGGAGGTGGCCTTGATACTATTGCTGGTGTCACCGGCCGCAACCTGTGTCACTATGTTTAGATGCACTTTGAATAACGAAATTAAACACTATGAGGTAGAGAATGTAACCTGCACTGAATACTGCAAGAATACTTCAGAAGATCGGACTTGTGCTCCGTTTTACCACTGCAATGCGCTATGTTGGTGTTATGTAAGTTGGCAACGGAGCTGATGCATCTCGAAAGCCGGTTGGAAGTAGTTTACCTGAAACTTGGCAACGACATTCTAATTTCAGGGCCCTTCCACCTGTCTGACTTTGGCCAGGGAACTGTCATTAAACTGCACATAAGTATGACAAATAGGAAGATAAAAGGCTAACACCAAATCAACTGGCCAATTTAATAGAAACTCACAAGGTGTAGCAATGTTGATGTTGCAGAGATCACTTCTTGGAGAGTAGGCAATTTCGCTCACTTGGACATCCATACCGTTCGTGCGATTGGAATTCGCGATTCCAAAGCTTCTGAGGAAGCTACTACTCGTCTTCTGCAATAGAATTGGTGCAACTCTCTATACCAGATTGAGAGACCAAACCATAAAAAGAAAACAAAATGTTTTCAGGTCAGAGTGGATTCAGACTGCGGTTTCTGTAGCATATTTTCTGTTGAGATATCAAAGTACGACAAAAGTGAAGTGCGGCCTTCGAAAGTAGCAGTAAATGGACTCGAGATAAATCATAACAGACTGATAAACACACCTTCGAGAACTTGGCAACCTGGCTCGGGAGTCCAACATCCTGCATCAGAGGAACAGCATTTACCAAAGCAAACTTAAAGTTCTCCAAGACCCGTTTTCACTCCGTTCATCTTCGAATTGAAAGCAAAACACATGGGGTGGAAGACCTGAACTTGCGAGGGGTAAGCTAGCTCCCTACCTTTCTTCCGTGGTTGCAAGCATCAAGACTGCTCACTAGCACCCTAGCTGCCCATCTGATGATACAAAGGAGCACGATCAAACATTGGACGATGCTCTGAGATACGATGATAGTAAATTCAACAATCTCGAACAACAAAATTCAGGTGCTTAACGTAGTTCCATTACACACAAAAACACGCTCCAATGTTTCCAGGCTATAAAAATCAAGTGAAACCAACATGAATTCCGTTCATTTGCAGCCAAAGCAAGTAGATATAGACGGTAAACATACGCGCACGACGTTGGAGGGTTCCACACAATTCCAGCTATGACCACAAGCTGCAGAAACAGAAACATCTTTAACAAACATCAGGATTTGATTCTGCACGCGCTGGAAAAAAGTGGTCTCGACACTCGAACTGGGGTGGTTGCTATACTACAATCAAATAACTTGAAAATGTTGACATAACTGAGAACAAAAAGATAGTTAATAAGTTTCCATAACCTCATCAAAAGCTCCTGCTGGACTATCCTCATAATTGGCAAGAAAATAGCCACCCAGAGTGTACCTAAAATTTTCATCAGAGAATGAATGAATTATCAGTAACATATGAATGTATTTTGCTACTAACTTCAGTTCATCAGAGGCAAACATAGTTAGTTACCCAAAAGCTTCAACTAATTTGAGTTCTTTCGGGATGATTGCTCTGACTGTGTCAGCTTTGACAAGATGGAGTTGGTACAAGGCACTGAAAGATTAACATCAATTCTCGAGTTTGATCCCTTAGAAACGGAATAAGTTCGAACCCGGACTAGTCGACTCGAAAGCATACCTGCCTTGAAATATCCAAGGAGGCTTGCCATAGCCTGTAGAAGAACATTTCTTCTCAGCAACTTCCATTTCTTTGAGGCTTCTGAAACAAAAAACCAAACAAATGGGAAGATCACTAAATAAGCAAGTACAAACAACCAAAATGAACACCTTGGCTCTACTTTCCACATGGGTTCCATGTGAAGAACACATGGGAAACAAAGTACATTCAATTCAGTGTTGGAGACACACACACCATCAAAAGTTGGAAACTCGTTCTAAGTGATAAGAAACTTAAATTCGAAGTTTTCCGTTCAAGTACCATGTAGTAGTAGCAAGGACTGTTCAAGGGTAAAGATGAATCGACAAGAGAGAGAGAGAGAGAGAGAGAGAGAGCGCTTACGCCATCAAAGCAAGTGGAAGTGGATAGATAGACTTTATCTCGCTGTCTATATTGGTTTCCTGTCGTATTCTAATAATAGTATAAGAGAAATTCTAAATAATCTACTTCAAACAAAATTTACAAATGTCTTACACTATTAGATTAGATATTTATTAATACGAATGATAAGAGTCGATCACAAAGTTTTTGTGAAAAAGAAAAAAAATTGTTGTCATCAAATTAATGTATCAAAATTCTTTTTCCGTGACAGTATACCCAATTTAGTATTCTTTTGGAAAGATGGTTTTTTTATTTCCTCAAACAATGGTAGCGTCTGAAAATTCTCTTGGAATTCTCCATCAAGTGAATGTTAAAAATCTTGATTCAACGTAACAGAAATGTCACGGGTAACGAATGAGTTTTAATTCCGTGTTAATATATGTTGTCATTTGCCAAAAAAAAATTCGTTATCAATTCAAAAGTTCAATGATTCAAGTCCCAACAAAAATATGATGTAAATTTAATTGCAAAAAAATAATAATTTATCATTTATAATTCTAGCAACTCACTTTTCATCATGTCCTAGTAGATTCTACCATAGTTTTCAAAAACGGGCTGGAGATTGGGACGGTGGAGTGGAAATTTCCGGTCCGACCGGTCTGACCGGATTTACTTCCGGTCGGACCGGATTTTATATTAAAAAAAAGAGCATATATATATATGTGTACAATACTTATATACCTGGTAAACATGATCAGAAATCCGAAATAAAACATCAATCCACCAAAATATCCATACAAAACATCCATACAAAGTACAGACATCCAAACAAACATCCATACAAATATCCATACAACATCCATAATTCAAAATAACAAATATCCTTACAAATTTCCTTACAAACATCCAACAAACATACAAAGATCAATCCATATCTTGTGCTTCTTCTCGTGGCAATGCTAGCCAATCTTCATTCTCCCAACTCGTGCCAACAATAGGAGGCAACGGATCTTGAGCATCATTTTTGCATAAAAGATTAACAAGATTAGTTCATCTTCATTCTACGAAGTCATTCTAAATCAGAATATACAAAGAAAGACTTTACAAACCTGTAGAAACTTCTTCCAAATTCGCAATTTCCTTCTCAACACAAATTGGTTCTTCTTCTAGCATAATTTCCAATTCTTCTCGACTAATATCTCCTTCCGGATCCTCATCAGTAATCCAAAATTCAGTCTTGTCAATGGATTCATAATCAATAGGATCTAATGACTGTAGTAAATGTTTTTTCCTACAAGGTTATAATATAGCTTAGTTAGAACTCACACCTTAAAGTAGTCACGAAATTTGAAGCATTTGAAACATTCATACCTGTCTCGCAAACGCAAATTATAATGAATATAGACCAAGTCATTAAGTCTTTCATGCTCCAATCGGTTTCTCTTTTTGGAATGATACCAATCGAATGTGCTCCAAGCATTGATACCAATCGGTTTCTCTTGTTAATAGCTATCTGAAAAAAGAGCAATTTACAAGCATTGAGCGGAATTCCAGCATCATAAAACCACATTGCCCAAGCTAAATCAGAATCATGCAATCGTTCCTTACTTTGCAATGCAGCCTTAATACTTGGCTGAGCATCATCACTAACGCCGTGCTTCAAAACCTTTTGCATATATTTCTGAATACCTCTTTTCTTCGTCGGATTTAACTCAATAACTTCCTCACAATTCACAGTCTCATAACTCTCCGTCTTCTCTTTCGACTTACTCTCAGCATGTATACTAATCAGTTTATCACGTACATCAGTTGGAACCTTTCTGCACATCCCAACATTCCCTATAATTCCCATCAAGTGTTGCTTGAACCTAAAGATTCCTCCACCGGCAATGGTTTTTTGACAAAAGATACATTGGATTGATTTCTTACCCAAACTTTCCAGTGGAATTGCATATTCCCATGCCGCATCCTTCTTAACTCTCCTATTTGGAGCAGCACTTGATTGTGTCGGTGTCTCGGCTTCATCTCCCGAAATAGACATGATTAATCTATCAAGAATCGAATAACAAATAAAAAAATTAAAGCTGTAATCGCATTCAAGAACCGTTGCCCATATTCCTTCAAACCCACAACAATCGGTGACCAAGTACAGGTTCATGTCTATTTCAACCAACAGAATCGTTACCACCAGAATCGCATTCAAGAACCGTTACCACCAGAATCGACCCATAATCGCATTCAACCAAAACACAAGTACAAGTTCACCTAATCTAACATTTCCAATTCGATTTCAACCAACACACAACCAAAAAACAGAGGAAAATGAAAATAAAACCTTGAAGGGCGGTGGACAGCTTCGGAGTTCAGAGTTCGGACGGGCTTCGGACGGGAGGCGAGGAGGAGCATCGGACGGGCTTCGGACGGGAGGCGAGGAGGAGCGTCGGACGGCGTCGGGATCGCCGGAATCGACGGCGGGATGTGGTTTTACCGTTTTGGGAATTAGGTTTAAGGGGGGCGTCGGGAATTCGGGAACTGGGTAGTTTTAGGGAAAAAAAATTAGGGTATTTATATTTCGGCTGGACCTAACGAACCGGGAATTCCGGGGTAAGTTTTTCCGGTCGAACCGGCCAGTCGGACCAAAAAATGCCCGGTTCGTTAGGTCCCCGTTCTAACCACTCTTTTCTGGCTGGATAGGGGTCTGGTTGGCGGTCCAACCGGTCGAACCGCCGGTCGGACCGCCGATTTAAAAACAATGGATTCTACCCCGCGGAGATCTCTGGCTAAAATTGATCGAATGATTTAGTTTGATATAGATTAAATAATATAAAAAATTTTGGTCATCGTCATGTCCAAATTTTAGATAAGTAATAATAGGTTTAGTTTACACCACAAATGTTGGCATTCTTAAGTTCTATTTAAGAATCAATTCTCATATTTATTTTAATTCAAAAATTTGAAAACCAACGCATGGTTAGCGGGATTTTTTTTTGGTGCTACTGTTCACCAAAAATATTCAAAATGGTACCCATAAAAAATCATCAAAATGGTGTTCACGCCATTTTTATCTTTCCAAATGACTGATTTTTTTTCCGGCGAATTGGAAAACGGGTTAAAAATTCGTAATCCGGTTGACAGATTAAAAATTCGTAATACCAAAAAAGGGTAAAAAAACCCGTCATCCAGTGATCGTATTACGGGTTTTTTTAACCCTTTTTTGGTTTCATCAAATAGATCTCAAAAATTTATATAGATTCAAAAAACATTCTCGAATCGGACATCTGAGCACAAAGATATGGTTCTTCAAAGTTTTTTTTTACATAATCACTCAATTTAATTTTTTTGATTTTTTTAAACTCTATATAAAAAAAGACACTAGAAAATTTAACCATCTTTTGAAATTTTTTTGAATTTTTAAAAAAATATAAAAAATTAAGACAAAAGAAAAAAATTAGTTTTTTTTTCAAATACAGAAATTCTTTTTTCAACTTACCAAAAAAATTAAAATTTTCAAAATGATGTCTAGATTGTCCGGTCGGAACAAAAGATGAAGGGTAAAAAAACTCGTAATACGGTCATCGGATGACGGGTTTTTTTAATCCTTTTTTGGTATTACGGATTTTTAATCCCTCAACCGGAATACGGGTTTTTAACCCATTTTCTGGTTAAAATGGATTAAAAACTCATAATCTGATTTGGCCGAAAAAAATCCGTCATTTGGTAAGAGAAAAATGACGTGGACACCATTTTGAAGATTTTTTTTCTGGGTACCATTTTGAATATTTTTGGTGAAGAGTAACACCAAACAAAAAAAAACCCGGTTAGCGGTGATCAGAGATTCTGAACTTGGTTACACTTGGAATTTGGAGAAGTGATTGTGAACTTAGTTTGTTGAGAATGAATATTCTGAACTTAATATTGTATTTGACACGACGCAACGTGTTAGCTCATAAAGCCTCAGCTTTCCTCCCAATGTACTGTCTGTACTTTGTTAAAGCAGAGATTGTCACTTTCCATTTCTAAGTGGCCAATGATGTCATCCATGACCTCATCCAATTCCGTCTCAACACCATTACAACCCTCAAAATCTCAATCAACTACATTTTTCATTTCTAAAGTATGCCAATCAATCACCAACATGGTTCGAGAATCTGAGAAACGCAA